>QXTE01000088.1:70686-152415 GCA_003942145.1 Platysternon megacephalum
TTCCTTGCTACTGTCAAGGCACCCTGTGTAGGGTTTCATGAGCCACGGCATTAGCGGGTAAGCGGGGTCTCCAAGGATCACAATGGGCATTTCGACTTCCCCTACTGTGATCTTCCTATCTGGGAAAAAAGTCCCGGCCTCCAGCTTCCTGAACACGCCAGTGTTCCGAAAGATGCGTGCATCATGCACCTTTCCGGGCCACCCTGTGTTAATGTCAATGAAACGCCCACGGTGATCCACTACCGCCTGGAGAACCATAGAGAAATACCCCTTCCGATTAACGTACTCGGAGGCTAGGTGGTCTAGGGCCAGAATAGGAATATGCGTCCCATCTATCGCCCCTCCACAGTTAGGGAAACCCATTTGTGCAAAGCCAGCCACAATGTCCTGCACGTTACCCGGAGTCACGGTTCTTCTGAGCAGGATTTTATTAATGGCCCTGCAAACTTGCATCAGCATGATTCCAACGGTCGACTTTCCCACTCCAAACTGGTTCGTGACCGATCGGTAGCTGTCTGGAGTTGCCAGCTTCCAGATTGCAATAGCCACCCGCTTCTCCACCGGCAGGGCAGCTCTCAATCTCGTGTCCTTGCACCGCAGGGTGGGGGCGAGCTCCTCACACAGTCCCATGAAAGTGGCTTTTCTCATCCGAAAGTTCTGCAGCCATTGCTCGTCATCCCAGACTTGCAGGACGATGTGATCCCACCACTCAGTGCTTGTTTCCCGAGCCCAGAAGCAGCGTTCCACGGTGCTGAGCATGTCCGTGAATGAGACAAGCAATTTCGTGTCGTATGCGTTACGTGACTTGCTATCGTCGTCGGAATCCTCGTCGGACTCCTCACTGTCACTTCGGATCCTAAGGAATAGCTCGACTGTTAAACGTGACGCAAAGGTGAGATTCGTCAGCATACTCCTCAGCAGTTCGGGCTCCATTTCCCGCAGACCGAAACGGAACACACAGATCACGCTGCACAGTAACCGTTGAAAGATGGCGCCAAATGGCGCCAAATGTGGACGGAAACACAGGGATTTCTGGAATGTGAAGCGATGCATCACGGGGCGTTGGGACAGGACCCAGAATGCCCCGCACCCCCCGCCCCCTTCCCACAAGCCACGGTGCCAAAATGGGAAGAGGTGCTTTTTGGGATAGCTGTCCATAATGCGCTGCTCCCAATGCCGCTGCAAGTGCCGCAAATGTGGCCACGACAGTGCGCTGGCAGCTGTCAGTGTGGACAGACTGCAGCGCTTTCCCTATTCAGCTGTACGAAGGCAGGTTTAACTCACAGCGCTGTACATCTGCCAGTGTAGCCAAACCCTGAAATACAGGCATCTCTGGAGACAGAACACAGCAGCTGTTTAAAACCACATGTGCTGTCCATCAGGAAAGACTGAACACAGGTGAGTTCTATGTTTTCCAATTCATTCTTGTCTTGTCATAATCCACATTTATACAGAGATTATTCGGCCACTATATAATCCCTTTCAGATTTTTTTTCTCAAGCCAGAATTCCATGAAACAGAGCTTTGTTTTGGTACCAACATTTTTAATAAATGCTTCCTTGTTTTGTTATGCATTCTAGGACACCTGAAACAATGTGAGTAAGGAAGATGGAAACCTACCCATCTCCCTCCAAATCATACATCACCTACAAAACAGACATTGGCATTTGGACAGCATTGTATACTGCATTGCTGCCTTAGTAGTGGACCACAGGAAAACTGCAGGAAAGTGGCATGTGCCATTTTCCTAGCATTAGATGTTGGTGAAATAATGCAAAATGCCAATTCACAATAACATACATGCCTGATGCTAGAAATAAATCATTGTGTCTGCCCAATAACAGTTCATCCTACTGAAAACATTGCTCTTTTGTCAGTGTCAGCTTCGCTTATCAGCAGCATAAATGTTGCTTGTGAAAGTTATATCTGTCTGGGGGCTTGTTGCACAACTGATTTTAAAACATTCTTATTTTCTGTTTCAGGAGGGAAAGTATTATTTGAAGTTTATGAAAGTTTCAATAATCTTTCCTCATTCCTGGACTCTTTTCAGTTTGCATCTCCTCCCGCTTGCTATCCCTCAGACAAGAAAACTGTCTTGTACTGCACAGAAAGAGAAGTGTGTTCAAGAAATCCATTGGACTATGCAAAAGATAAGTTATGCTATTTTCCATGTAATTTATACAAAATTGTATATGGTGTGACCTTAACATCTCATCCACATTTTTCAAGGTGAATGTTGGGATATTTATATAGAACCATCACCATTTAGCATCCTGAAAACACTACTGAGTAGAATGAAGTTAATGGACCACATAAGGATTGCACAATTGGGACCTCGGCTGCATCTCTGGTATCTAGAGAGCTAAAAAAAGACTAGATGATTTTTCAACTCTTTAGTACAATTTCACAGATAAAAGGATGTAATAATTATTAATTAAAATAAATATAAAAATAGAACATAGTAAACTAGAAAAGGTTAAAAGCAAATGGAAGTAGAACCCCTCCCCAAAAGACACAAAATAAAATCTTGTGTTGTATGCTTCCTCTTTCTCCTTCCTTTGTATGTTGCTTATGTGTAATTGTATGCTCTTTAAGGTTCTTTAACAGGGACCTGTCTTCTTACATGTTTATACAATATCCAACATCCCTAGGGTGCTATATGAATAAATGATACAATAATTTATCCAAGTATTTATACCACTCTCATCACCATAGCATCAAAGTGCCTATTCATAATAAATTACAGCATTAATAATGAATCTAGTTAAGCCAAGATTTCATTCCATTTTAAGAGGGTTAAAAAAGCCGTAAACCGCTGAAAACATATCTGTGTATTACTCACTGCTCTTGCTTGATGGGTCTGCTGTATGACAGCTTAACAGAGCTAGGATATGCTTAGAGCAGAGCTATTGCTACAGAGTGACTCACCTCAGTTTGTGTGCAACACTCCGAAAAAGTTATTTGTTTAAAAATACAAACAAGGGCCAAATTCTGCCCTCGGATGTGCACAGCTCCTAGTAAATACAATTTGTAAAGGTATTTAGGTGCCTAAAGATACAAATAGGTGCTTAGTGGGATTTTCAAAAGCAAGTAGGTGCCTATCTCCAATGGTAGTTGGAAGGCTAATATGAGGTAGTGCCAGCCTCAAACCCCAGCCCAAGGGTACTCAGGCCAAAATCACCACCCATCGGCTCACCTGAGTAACCAGAGAAGGGAACCAGTGAAGTGCTGGCTTGCAGAGGGCCCTGTCCCTGAAGCTCCTGATTGGGGGAAACATCCAGCATCACCCTCAACTGACTCAGGAGCTCTACATAAACCAGGAAGTAACACAAGAAGTTGTCTGAGCAACTAGAGGAATTCCTGGCTGGCTGCTACTATGGACCCCTCCTGCTTACCTGACTCTTGAGCCCTGCATTCCTGCCTGCTCATGGTTCCTGTCCTCCTTATCCCAGACCCTTGTCTATTCCCAGTTCCTGCTTTCCTGATTTACTCCAGATCCCTGATCCTACGCCTTACCCCTGATGCTGTCTCCAGTTCTGATCTTCGTCTTGGCGCCTGACTCTGGCTCTGACCCCTGGCTTGGCACCTGACTCTGTATCCCGCATGGACCTTCGGCTTGGTACCAGATTTGGTTCTGACCACCAATGCCCTGGTCATTGCACGTAGGCACTTTTATAAATCCCACTAGGCACCTATCTGCATCTTTAGGAACCTACAAACCTTAAAAAAAATATGGCCCAGAAGACTATGGGTACTAGTATCACTCTACTTATGCCAACTCTTTATCGGCCACTTCCATGAAAAACTGAGGTACAATGTTGATATTTTCATCCTCTGGACAGACAACCTAAACTCCCTCTTAGATTTCCACTACAACTTCAACCACGACTTCCCATCCATCAGACTCTCCCTCGAACACTTCCACACCAGTATCAACTTCCTGGACACCATGATCAGCTTCAACAATGGAACCCTACAAATGACTACATACAAGAAATTCACGGATCACTACACCTACCCCCACACATCCAGTAGCCATCTGTTATCTACAGCCTGGCACTCATATACCACAGAATATGCTCTGAAGAGAAAATCTGGGAAACACATCTTAACACACTTAAACTGCCTTCACAGAGAAATAGATTGCATCATGGAATGGGCCACCCAAATACCCCAAGAGAAACTGTTTCAATACAAGGGAAAATAAAACCGCACCAACAACACACCCCTAGTTGTCAACTACCACCCTGCACTAGAATGTATATGGGATATCATCAAACACTTACAATGCATAATTTATAGGGACCACATCCTGAAATAAATCTTTCCTGAAACTACACTTCTTTCCTTCAAACAACTCCCCAGAGTCATCATCAGAAGCAAGCTCCCCACAGATCAGGACCCACCATTTCAAAGCAGCACCAGACCCTGCCAGAACAACAGATGCAAAACCTGCAGACATATCTCCACTGCTACAATGATCAATACCCCTCATTTCTTCTATCTAACATTTTGGTAGATTTCCAGCTCTCGCAGCCGTACGTTAGCACTGAAATTACATTTGAATTTAAAATTCTCAGTTTTATTCTGGTGCAGTATATATTTGATTTCCATACACTGCTGAGTTCAGTAGATGCTGTGAATGCTTTTCCTACCCTTGCCTATCACAACACGTGGTGTACCTCATCCAGTGCACCAAATGCCCCAATAACAATGTGGGTGAAACCAGACAATCACTATGTTCTCAAATGCACTCACACAGAAAAATGACACAAGATAAAAACACCCTGTCACCTGTGGGTAAACACAAAGTGATCATTCCATATCAGACCTCTCAGTCCCCATCCTCAAAGGAAACCTGCACAGCACCTTCCAAAGATGAGCCTGGAAACTTTAATTCTAACTCTGCTGGACACAAAAAAACATGGACTTGGGTTTTATGGTAACACAACTTGCTAACTCTCCATTGTCCTACAACTGCAGAGGTGCTAATTGCCCACTTCATTTAAAGTGATCTTCTACAACATGTGTGAACCCCTTACAGGTAACAATCTGTCCCTCCTTGCATTTAGCTTGGACACTCTAGTTTCCTCTTCCAGACCTGACCAAGAGCTCTGTGAAACTCCACCAATAGAAGTTGTTCCAAAAAATGATATCACCTCACTCACTTTGTCTCTCTCAGATTTTTAAGACTATTTAGGTGTTGTTGCCCCGTGTTGCAAGGCCTAAATGATTTAGGAGTATAAATCACATTTTCAAAAGTGATTTAGGCACTTCAGAACCTAAGGCCAAGATTTTCAAAAGTGACTGGCAATTTTGGGTGCTTCAGTACAGTATTTGGGTGACCAATTTGAAATACTTTATAAGGCTCTGATTTTTAGAGTGTGAGTGCTGAGCACTTCCTAAAAAATCAACCCCCTTTCAGTTGTTTAAAGTTGGGCACCCAAAAACTAGGAATACATAATTGCTAGTCACTTCTGAAATTCTTGGTCCAAACATCACTGAAAGTCTGTAAGACTACATTGCCTAAGTACTTTTAAAAATCTGGGCCTAAGTGACTTACCCAAGGTCACACAAGAAACCTGTGGCAAAGCTAGGAATTGAACCTGGGTCTGCAGAATGCCAGCATCCCCCTTTCTCTCTACCCTAAAGATCTAAACTCAGTGTGGAAGATAAGAGTGAGGAGAGGAGGACCTGGTTCAACCCATGAAATTATACCCTTCTTCAACAAGGTGGTAAGAAAAAAATCAAGTCATGAAAGGTTGTCATCTCTGGCAGGAAATGGGTCATGAATGTCCATGCCACATCCCCAGGAACTCTGCTCTGGTGGAGCAAACTAGGCTATTAGAGGCTGTCACTGGAAAATCCCTCCCAGTCCCCACCATAAAGCGATCCGCTGTCACTGAGGGCTTGTCTACACTACCCCCGGATTGGCGGGCAGTGATCGATCCAGCGGGAATCGATAAATCGACCACTGAGCACTCTCCCGTCGACTCTGGTACTCCACCAGAACAAGGAGCGCAAGCGGAGTCGACGGGAGGACGTCCACTGTTGACTTACCGCAGTGAAGACACCGCGGTAAGTAGATCTAAGTATGTCAACTTCTGCTATGCTATTCACATAGGTGAAGTTGCGTATCTTAGATCGACCCAGCGCGGTAGTGTAGACAAGCCCTGAGGAAGGTGTTTATAGGACAGCCCATCTCCTAGGTCTCTATTCTGTTGGGGGGCACATTATGAAGAACCCACCTCTTCATGGTCTCAGGCTTCTTTTCTGGGGCACATGTATTCAGGTAATGAGCAGCCATCTCTCCAGATTTCTTGTGTGAGGAATGTGCGATGAGAAGTAGTCCTCACCCTTTCAGCAACAGCTGAGCCTGGCAGCACAAACTTGCTGACAATGCATTTTGCTGTGGATTTCTTTACCTGCATATACGTATATACTATATTATAAACGTGTGTGTGTGTGTACACATTCAAGAAAGAGACAAAAAGGAAAACACTTGTAATCCTTACTAGTGATCAAATAAATTGAACAGTAGACAAAACAAACAAACCAAAAAAGGAGGTAAAGGAGAAAGAAACACAGGGAAACAAATTCTCATTCAAGAAGTACACTTACAGAAGATTACATTTTCAGATGCTGTTGACTTAAGCAATAAAAAGAATAAAGTGCTCCTTGTTGATAAATTGCACACACCTAAAACCCCTAGTTCAGCCCTTCCAAGCACACTGAAAGATTGGCTATTTCAAGTGTATGACATAGCAAAATGAAAGCATACTGCATTAGTCCAAATAGTGCTACAAGTAACAACTATCTTCAACTCCAGATTTACACACACAAAATCTCAAGTGTCTAAAGTTAGGTGAATAATACATTACTTTCCTGGTCCAGTTGTTTAAAACAAAAGACTATATAAGCTGTTATAAATGAAAGAGGCAATGTAAAAAGGCATTTCTGCCCTGTAGCACCACCATCTGGCAGGGCAGCAATGGGTTCACTTTAAAAGCCTGGGCAAAGAGAAGCCAAACATTCTAATTAACATAAGTGTCTCCCCCTCTAATGAAGCCCCCTGAAAGGAATAGTTGAACAACAATTTAAAGGTTACCTCAGAGCTCAGGTTCCAGGGGCGGGGTTGTTGTTTTTTTAACAATCCTTGCGTGCCATTGTTGATGCACAGGGCAGAAACCAGTCTCTTCCATTCCTCTCTGTCATTTGCTACTGCTTCCATTTACTCTATGGTGTTGAGATTGACTATTCTGCCCTCCTGGCTACTTTCTTGAAATTTTTGCCTTCTAACGTGATGTTACTGCTTGATGTCTGTGTTTCAAGCCCAGGGTTGGATAATTCAAATACTGGTCAGATCTAAAGTGGAGATATGTCAGGCTTGGCCAAGATGCTAGTCTAGTAAATCATCCTCCCAGGGCACTGGGTAGGCTTAAAAGCAGGAGATGGCACTCGTTTGAAGTCCACACAGAAACAGATGGCCTCTCAGGTTTTGAGACCAGGACTACAGACCTAGACCAAGGGCTATGGGTTTCCCTGATTAGCCCCAGTCTTCGCATCCCTTCAGCTTCCCAGACCAGTACTTTCTTCTTCCCTTCAGGAATCTGTTAAGATTTCTGCACTGGCTAGGCCCCTGGCTCAATGTGAAGCTGGTGTGTCACAAGAGAGGTCTGCCTCTCTAGCAGGGAGAACATGTCCTTGTATACCTTCAGAAGGTTACCCATTTGCCCTCAGTGTGCTCTAGTTAGCTGCAGGTACTTTCTCAATACCCACAAGTTCAGGGATCTGGGGTCATAGATCCTCCCCACCATTCTCGAATGAATGAAAAGACCCTGCTGTACCCTCCACAATTTTAGCAAATTAACATGAAAAATTGTGTCTTTGTTTCCATTTGTCTGGGCAACACACCTCTTTGTTCACAAATCGAACCCACTGAAGCATTTCATATGGACCCTGCCAGTTAGCCAGCAACTTGGTCTCTGAGATGGGCAGTAACAGGAGCACCTGATCCCCTGGCTGAAAATCCTTAGCCCTAGCCCCTTTATTGTGTTGTTGCGCTTGGGCCTACTGGCCCTGGGATAGGCTGCTTTTAGTAAAACAGCCTATGTGCTCCAGTCTCTCCCTTGGCCAAAAAACATACTGCACAATATGCATATTGCATGTAGGCTGGACTTCCCAGGATTTCTTAACCAGGTGTAGAATACCTCGGGACTGTGTCCCATAAAGCAGCTCAAATGGAGAGAAGCCGGTGGAGGCGTGTGGTACCTCCTGCATTGCAAATAACAAATATGGGACTAATTGATCCCACTTTTAAACCTCCATCTCCATATGTTTTTTTAACATGGTTTAAGGGTTTTGTTAAAACCTTTCCACCAGACCATTGGCCTGGAGGTGGTAGATGGAGGCACGGAGCAGATTGACTTTTAACAGTCCCTAGACCTGCTTTAGGACCTGGGGACATGAAATTAGTTCCCTGGTCTTTGAGGAAGACCAATCTGGGAAAATATTTGGACTAATTCCAACACAAATGTGGAGGCCATGGTACTTCATAAGGGAACTGATTCAGGATACTGGGTGACGCTGTGCTCTCAGGCACTCTTTTCTAGAGGACCTATTATGTTCATTCCGATGCTCTTGAAGGAGGTTGCAATGTGCACTTAAAGGGACTCGCCTCTTGCCTTTCAAAGATACCCTTTCGTAGTCAGGATATGAGAGGTAGAAGTCTGCTACCTCCTTCATAGTCTTAGCCAAAAGATTTGGGCCAACAGACTTCCCTGTGTTTTATCCTTACCCAGGTGCCCTGCAGTTGATATAATGTGGGCCAGCTGTAGGAGTTCCCTTCAAGCATGTTTAGGCACCAAGAGCTGGTATCGAAGCTCCTTGTTCTGAGGGTGCCTCTCCCCCAGTACAATATCTCATTTCTCTATTCACACCAGAGAAACTACCAGGCTGCCCGATCCATTACAAACACCCTGACAATGGCTGCCAAAGTATCTGGTCTTCATGCTGGGCTGCCATAATGTCAAAACTGTCAGTCAGGGCACTTTATTCCAATGTAGGAATTCGATCTGAGATGCCCCTTTCTTGGTTGTCAGGCTGTCTGGGCTGCTGGGAGGTTTCCTCTCCAGCATCCATCCCCTGAGAAAAGTCTTCCTCAGGTTCCACAGTATCATTGACAGCACAGCCCCAAACTCACCTGAGCTTCCATCCCTGATTCCATAACATCTGGAATTTCAGGGGAATCTCAAAAAGCTCTCACTGGGCCATAGGAAATAGTTTCTAGGTTTCTGCTGAGTAGGCTCCTTCTTGTCCCTCCAAAGGTGCATGGGTTAATGGGGTAGATTCTCCTCTGTAAGATATTTCCAGTCCCACCCCAGGATGACCAGACAAGGTAGGTGATCTGTGACTCCCATCCAGAGGTGACCCACCTGGTTCACTACCTGTAAGATTACAGAGGAAATCGAGTACAACTGAACATCACCATGGATGCACAACTTCAATGGGTTGTCTTGGGTGTAAGGTCTTGGGTGATCCCAAGTTTCATTGAAGCAGTGTCTCCCACAGTCTTCCATGACAGTTGGACTCATTTTTGCTTGAGCTACATAGAGTCCTAGATGTGTCCTTAGAGGTTGATTAGTTCCTCCTTGGACAAACTGGAACAGCTGCCCAGATGGTCACGTTCCCACTGCATAGATTCATATTGGATATGAGCTGGTACCAAACAGCAAGAACACACTACCAAACCATCCTGCAGCCTCTGGATGGCTTGACCTTTGAGGAGGTAAGTTCATTCAACAGGACATGTGGCAATGGATGGCCCCTGGTTCTGAAGTTCAGTTGCTCTGGGACAACCTCCCTTACAAATGTTGCTGGGCTCTTGGAGTGTCATCTTACATCCCCATTCTTGGCCAGGCCGGCTGGTCATGGGGCTAGATTTTCCAGCCCTGGGTGTGTCCTGGAACACCTCTGTCATTTCCACAGCAGCTGCTAGAGATGTTAGCTGGAAGCACCAGACCAAAGCTTGTACAGCAGATGGGAGGACAAGCAGGTATTGGTTGAGGAAAGATTGTCCATTAGTTCCCCAACAGTCTTAGTTGCCAGTGCCAGCCAGCAGGAAGCCAGATACCAGAACTGCTAGGCCTCTGCACATGATTGCACATTCGTAGGAAAGGGTTTTGCCTGAAACCTCTGTCAGTATGCCTCTGGGGAGAGGCTGAGTTCATCTGTTACCACCCAGTGAAGTATGCGACCCAGCTTCATCTTCATCCAGCATAGGATAGGCTGCTTGTGCCTCTCCAGTAAGGTAGGGGGCTGACATACTGTCCAGGTGCTTTCTTCCCAGCTATACAGGCTAGCGACCCAATCAAATGTGATCATGCAGGCCTCTGGGTCATTGACCAAGCTGAATAGTGACAAAGTGATGCCTGGATAGACCCAAGTGCACCCAAATTGATCCCTTCTCCAGCAGACTGCCGGGTAAACTGTCTGGCTATTTCTTCCCAGAACTGCTGGTTCCACTCATGTTCTGCCAGCTGTGATTCTTGCAGGTGTTGCTGGGCAGCCAGCGGTGTGTGCTGGAGCTGGTGGTTTCTGTTATTCTCTGCTTGTTGCTGTTTCACCACTAATTGGAGAATGTCCTCCATGACCTTTCCTGATGGAAGAGGGCTCTCAAGGGATCCTGCCTGGCTCACCACATGTGAAAAGGCATGCATGCCCTGCAGCACCTATGTCTGGCCAAGTGTGACTGTGCCGGGACTTGCCTCAGTTTCCCCGTTGATGGGGCAGCAAGGGGCTCAGTTTAACAGCCTGGGCAAAGAGAAGCCAACCATTCTAATGAACATAAGAGTGTCTCCCTTTAATGAAGCCCCCTCAAAGGAGCACTTCAACAATAATTTACAGGTTCTTATCTCAGAGCCTAGGTTTGGACTACTCAAAACGTACAAGTCCCAAAACAAAAAGTCTCTGGGACTCCTCAGAGACCTGGGCCAGAGATCACCATTCCTTAGCAGTTATGCAGCTTCTAGTCTCTCTGCTTCCTCTTCCTGTTTTAAATAAGGAAGCCCCCCAGGTGGAGCAGGAAGCCTCCTTGATTATACACACTGTGGTTCTGATTGTAGCCATGTTTTACCTTAAAAATGTAGCAGACTCCATCACAGGCAAGGATTACATAGAGAAATCTTAATATCAAGTTATAAGGAATTGGCCAAGACTAAACAGACCACACCTGAAGTATTCCTTAGTCATACCTCTAGCTCCTGCCAAGAAAACTACCAGATCCTCACAGACTCCATCTGACATTTATGGGCACAGAAAACACAATAACCCTATCAAGATACAGTATTCATAAATTAGTATAGGCAGCTCCAAATCCATCACAGCATGACAACAGAAAAGCCATGGGATTTGCATTGACTCAGATACTATTTAAGTTCTCTTCATTTTTTAAATGAATACATAACCTACTTGAGCCCCACTTTGCATTACTACACATCTGGCTAAGTAATAGTACTCCTTAAGAAAAAAGGATATTCACAAGAGACAGATGGATCGAAGGATTTCAAGTAAGTCACCCCATGAATATACAAATCCTATACAAGATATAAATATACAAGAAAAATACAGACACAAAAGCAAACTCATAACTCAGCTACCAGGCTAAAGAAATCAGTGTAGGAGAAGGTGACATAAAAAAGGCAAAAATGTGCCCTTGGGTCCACCCATGCAACTCCACTGACTTCATGGATGGGACTGAGGGCAGAATTTAGCCCCAGGTTTCTGGCAATGAGAATATTTCAAAGAAAAAGGCTTCAAGAGTATTGATTTTGTGGCAGCGTTCTTTCAATATTCTGGGAGGATGAACACCATTCTATTTATTATATTGACCTTTTAAACTTTTTTGTTTTCAGACTTAATTGTTTTTATTATACTTTCCATGGAAGCACCCACAGCAGGTCCTTCAGCCTTGTAAAAACTCCGAATTTCTTTCAATGATATGCAGTATGCATTCAATGTTCCTGCTTACTCAAACCTCTCTTTTTGCTCCCTCCAGATGGCACACAAACAACTATGATTCCTCACCCAACTTTCATAACAGAAGTCCAGCCATCTGCCTTAGAGCTTGCTACAAGTACCTTTATGGAATAGCTACATAAAGTAAAAGTACCAGTCCAGCAACTTTGATCATATACACAGATCCAAGTGAAAACAGGAAAAATGCCTATTACATGTTGTGGAATGCATATGCTACCCTTTCTGCTAGAAGTTGATTATGGTTTTATCTCACTCATGTGAGACCTCATGTAACTCATGCATTCATAAGACACTCCTGAGAGTTTTTTCCTCATACTTAATCCATCTGCAGAGCAGTTAACAGTCAATTAGGTTAATTAGATAACCAATTCTTTATACACACGTTTGACAGTTTCAACTCAGCCCCTTGTGGACTGTAGCTTATAGCAAAGAAGAAGAAAGACAGAAAGACACAGTTCAACATGCATTCACACTAATTTTCAGGGAGTATAAGATTAAAAAACCCCAAATTTAACTTTCTGGTCATGGCTCAGATGAAGAAATTAGGCCAGACTATTTTGTATCTAGTGGATTTAACTAAGAATTTCAGTCATAGCTTAAAATTAAACTGTACTTCAACCAGCCTAAAATCAGCACTTTTGAGAATTAAAATGTAAGGAATGCATTCATACTACCAATAAACAATAATCTTCTTCTTACTTTAGTGGGAAGTAAATGAAATAGCCAAAATTTGGCACTGTAGTCAGAAAATAGATTTTGAAGGCATTATTTTAGCTCTACTTTAATAAAGCAAAGCAATCATGTCTTGGGAACATCAGCTCCAAACCCTGACAAGCTAAACAACATTTTCTGGCTAAAGGTCTTCATTAGCTGCATTTATACGCTTCTCATTTACCACAAGAAGGAGATACCGGAACTGCCTTTTGGCATTTATATTCTTGTATTAGCACAGATGATACAGACTCAATATTATTTAAGTATTAGCAACAGATCACTGCCACTATTTGAATATGATTAAATCATTGATGTTTATATTTGTGCCCCATCACAACTCTATCATGAATAATAGAGGATTTTTCTGCTCCACTATAACTTAGTTTTATGTACTAACTAACAACCTTCATATAAAAAGCCAAGTAACTTCACCAGCTTTCTGTTAACCAAGATCTACTTGCACTGTAAGATTTGGATCCTTTGTAATGAAGACTGAATGTTGGTGAAAGCAATTTAATTGTGCAAGACATCTATTGGAACAGGTAAACAGTTGACCTTAAATTGCCTTATCTTATATCCAAAGTGTTTCAAGATGCGTTTTATAGCCTACTGTCCCTTCTAGCTTATGACATCAGACACAAAGCTAAACATAAAGTTGAAATTAGGGCTGTCAATTAATCACAGTTAACTCAACAAAATTAATTGCAGTTTTAACCGTACTGCTAAACAATAATAGAATACCAATTGAAATTTATTATAAATATTTTTGGATGTTTTTCTACATTTTTAAATATATTGATTTCAATTACAACATACAATACAAAGATTACAATGCTCACTTTATATTATTATTTTTATTACAAATATTTGCACTGTAAAAAGATAAACAAAAGAAATAGTATTTTTCAATTCACCTCATACAAGTACTGCAGTGCAATCTCTTTCTCATGAAAGTGCAACTTACAAATCCGAAGAAGTGGGTCTTCACCCACGAAAGCTCATGCTGCAAAACGTCTGTTAGTCTATAAGGTGCCACAGGATTCTTTGCAACTTACAAACGTAATTTTTGTAACTGCACTCAAAAATAAAATATAAAACTTCAAAGCCTACAAATCCACTGAGTCCTACTTTTTGTTCAGCCAATCGCTAAGACAAACAAGTTTGTTTACATTTACAAGAGATACTGCTGCCTGCTTCTTATTTACAATGTCATCTGAAAGTGAGAACAGACGTTCACATGGCACTTTTGTAGCTGGGATTGCAAGGTATTTATGTGCTAGATATGCTAAACATTCATATGCGCCTTCATGCTCTGGCCACCATTCCAGAGGACATGCTTCCATGCTGATGACACTCGTTCAAAAAAATGCATTATTCAATTTGTGACTCAACTCCCTGGGGGAGAATTGTATGTCTCCTTCTCGGTGTTTTACTCACATTCTGCCATATATTTCATGCTGTAGCAGTGTCAGAAGATGACCTAGCACATGTTGTTCGTTTCAAGAACACTTTCATTGCAGATTTGAAAAAACGCAAAGAAGGTACTAATGTGAGATTTCTAAAAATAGTAACAGCACTCGACCTAAGGTTTAAGAATCTGAAGTGCCTTCCAAAATCTGAGAGGTGTGGAGCATGCTTTCGGAAGTCTTAATATAGCAACACTCCGATGTGGAAATTACAGAACCCGAACCACCAAAAAAGAAAATAAGCCTTCTGCTGGTGGCATCTGAGTCAGATGATGAAAATGAACATGCATCGGTCTGCTCTGCTTTGGATCGTTATCGAGCAGAACCCATCATCAGCATGGATGCATGTCCTCTGGAATGGTGGTGGAAGCATGAAGGGACATATGAATGTTTACCGCATCTGGCACGTAATATCTTGCGACACTGGCTACAACAGTGCCATGCAAACGCCTGTTCTCACTTTCAGGTGACATTGTAAACAAGAAGCAGGCATTATCTCCTGCAAATGTAAACAAACTTGTCTGTCTGCGCGATTGGCTGAACAAGAAGTAGGACTGAATGGACTTGTAGGCTCTAAAGTTCTACATTGTTTTATTTTTTAATGCAGTTATTCTTTTTTACATAATTCTACATTTGTAAGTTGCACTTTCACGATAAAGAGATTGCACTACAGTATTTTTATGAGGTGAATTGAAATACTATTTCTTTTGTTTCTGATTTACAGTTCAAATATTTGTAATAAAAATAAATATAAAGTGAGCAGAGTACACTTTGTATTCTGTGTTGTAATTGAAATCAGTGTATTTGAAAATGTAGATAACATCCAAAAATATTTAAATAAATGGTATTCTATTATTTAACAGTGCGATTAATCGCAATAAATTTTTTTAATCATGCAATTAATTGCTACTAATCTTTTTAATCACTTAGCATCCCTAGTTGAAATACAACCTGTTACAATAATTCAAAGTGGAATACATAGTTGCTGTGACACAAAAGTCACTGCTTTAGCTATAAACTTCTAAAACCTTTTGTAATTTTTATTATAAGTTACACATTTTTTTTCATGGCAAACAAAAGTATACAATAGCATAAAATGCCACTTTTTTCATGCAACATTCAACAGACCAATCCATCTACCCACACAGAAGACATTAAACATACTTATATTATGATTACATTATTATGATTATGATTATATACCGTATTATTTTATTATATAAAAATCATTATATTATGATGCTTTCAGCTGTCATCAGAGCAGTATGATTTAAAGGTAAATATGTAACTCTTAAAAGTGATATTTATTCAGGGTAATACAGGTTTTCTATAGCGAACACTGAAGATTTGGTTAAACGGAACATAAAATAAAACCATTTGTTGACATATACTGATTAATAAACTGCCTTTTGGCTTATTTATAATGGTTTTCCCTCATAGACAAATGGCACAAACTCAGTAACGGACTTCAATATTTTCATTCAGCCGTAGATAAATGATTTGGGGGAAAAGTCCCAATTTTGAGCTTTTCTATTGTCATAAAGAGATCTAATGTTTTACTGTTCAGGAAAACAAAACTATTGTCCATGGATCTAAATCACTGATAATCTACTAATGCTGGGGGGGAAATGCAATACATGGATAGTTACCAGACATATAGGTTTCTTTAAAAGCCATACAAATTAAATTGCACGAGTGTGATGAATAAACAATAAGCAAGCAAATAAAGAATCCCTTTTTATTATGCTTTTTGTGTTAGTTCAAAAGTACTGTCCAACAGTGCAGTGGACCTGTGTAATGACTTATGACTTCAGAAGTTAAAACTCATAGTTGACAAAAAAAAAAAATTAAAAGCAAGAACTGGAAACTTTAAACTTCCACAAATCTAATTAATATCAGGAAGTTTGGGAACAACTCTAAAGTTTAATTTTATAAGTATAAATTGAAGGGCTTCTGCTCTCCCCTCTTTACCAAATGTAGATGTATGCTTTTGGATGGATTTAGAGTATATATTGCATACAGGTCCCTTATTTAGGCAAAACTCCCTCTGAATGGGGTTATAGAATATCTGAGTAAGGAATGCAGGATTGGGCCTACAAATGACCACCAAACTTATTCCAAAATGTTACATAACCCATACATCTGAAGGCTAACCTTTGACTTGGTGCTGAGTGCAATGCATCCACATTTTAGAGCACAAGGGGACAAAAATCAACAACAACAAGCCTTACAAAACAGCATATTTGAAAAAAAATAATAGAACATACTAGACTCCTTGGCAGCATTTACTACAATTAATTACCAAACTCTTATGTCCCAGCCTTAAGTACCTGCATAGGTGAAGGCACACAACCTATGAGGTCCTTCTTCTTAGAGCCCTGCAAACTGACCCGAACCCAACAGGACCTGACTACAAATGTCTGGGTTGGGGTGGAAAACAACCAGACCCTTTCAGGCATGGTTCATCTTGCCCACGGCACTGGTACAAGGGCAGATGCGTGCCTCACTCTGTTAGCCGCCATCACCTTACTGCTCTGTGTGTGTTGTGGTCTGGAGTGAGTGTGCATGCCAAAAAGTGGCAGCACCTCTTCCTCTGCAGCACACATTCAGTACAGCGGGGGTGGAGGATGGCAGGAACAGGGCACATAGCTGCCACCAGGCTGACCTCAGGCAGGTGAAGGAGTACCAACTACAAGGGAAGAAGGCAAGGCAGTGTCAACTCAGGTTTGTGAGGAAGGATCAGGGTTGGTTCAAAATATGACTCGAGCCTCTCAGACTTGGGTCGGGTCAGGTCAGGTCGGCTTGGGCCTAAAATGTAGGCCCCAGCAGACCTCTTCTTCTCAAACCAAACCCAATTCTGGGCAACTGTTTTTCCATCTCAAAGCTCTGATCTGTGAAGTTATACACAGCTCAATCCTCTGCCTCATATTATTCAACATCTATCTGAAGCCATTACGAGAGCAGTACACAGACACCACCAGTCTCCTTTATTTCAAATGTTAGCTCCATCTCCCAGCTTTCTCAAAGCTTAGACAAAGTCAAGATCCAAATGAATAGCGCTGGCTTAAGTTGAACTCATACAAAATTGAGGTGATGTTGGTAGGAAAAGGGATGCACTTTGAAGAATATGCCTCCTCTATAACATTCCCCTTATCACAAGCATCTGCCCTCAGATTGTTAAGTTAGCCCAAGGCCTCATGGTTCTCAATGACACTAGATGACCAAATTGCCACAGTGGAAATAAATGCCTACTTTCTTTTGTGACTGGTCACAAGACTGAGTTCCATCCTATCATTCCCCAATCTGACTATGGTGATCCATTCATTTGTGACCTCCAGGATGGATTACTGCAACTCACTGGACCTGATTCTCCCTTGCCTGGCACTTTGTGTAGCTCCAACTGGTACAAAATGCAGTAGCAACACAGGTCACTGTGAACACATCCCCCACTGCTACACTCTGTGCACTAGCTCCCCATCGAACACAGAGACCAGTTAAGTATCTGTCCTGATTTTTAAAGCCCTCCAGTATATTGTACTTTGCTACCTGAGAGACTCCTTCCACAACTATGATCACCCACAACAGCTAGAAAATTAAACTAGAACTAGACTAGAACAATTAAACTGTAGACCAATAAGGACTGGTTCATGAGTGCAGGAAACAGAACTTTCACAGGGACTAGACATAGTCTATGGAATTAATTCCTGCAAGAAATAAGAATGACCACCAACTAACCAATTTCAGAACTAAATGCGGCACCCATTTCACCAAGTTAGCTTTTCTTCAGTAATAAATCTACACATATACACTCTAACACATTAGTTTATTGCATTGTTTATGTTAATCAGGCTATTCCTTTTATAGTCTGAGGATGAAGAGAGTGAGAGATTATTATTATCTCTGTTTTTAAAAGCTGGATAGATACTTTCACTGAGTTCAATGAGCTCTGAATCCGTGTGTTAGGTGCTTTAGAGGATCGGACTGATTTGTATCTTAATCATGGTATACCAAGATCTTTCACAGTCAATGAAAGAAATGGTACATTTTTAACTTTTTACTATTTTCTGGAGCATAGTTCTTCTTCCTGCTGTGATGATCTCTTTGTGTTCATTGCCATATTATGTTAAAATCTTAATTTTTTTAAATCTAAATAGATGGGAGGGGGTATGTTTTTTTAGTGTGCCTTTAAAATCTGTTTTGTTTTTTGTTTTATTTTAGATATAGTAAACAGTGCAAAACAGGTTTAGTTTGAGCTTTTGGGGGCCTTTCTGCATATAGTGACAACATCAGCTACCTAGCACAATAGTTCTGACAGTGGGATTCTGTTCTTTATTGGAAGCAGGTTATTTATTACAAGGGTAAGATTTCTTTGGATGGAATTCAAAAAGCTAATTATGATATCCAAATAGTCTGTCCTCTGTCCTTGAATGCAACATTAACAGACCACATGTTTTGAATAACTTAGCACCCACTAATAAATAAATTATTTATACACACATAGAGGTATTCCTCATAAATAATAGTGTTGTATAGTGAATGTAACTGCATTTTATTATTGCAGACAGAAAGAAATCTGCAATGATTCATAAGGGAAAATACTATGTGTATGTGGGAAGTCCATTTTCCTTAGCCCCTACTGTTAACTTATGTTGCATACACATGGCTGTAATCTAAAACAGAAATTAACAAACGTGCGTGCTGCTTCTTTTTTTTTAAAAAGAACCATCTTCAAGGGGTAGGTTCTTACAACATATCAGATGAAAATGTGATTGTTTTTCGTGGCTTCTCTTCTGCTGCAGAGTAGGCATATTAAAAAGACATAGCTGTCTATCTCAGTGTACACATGCCACAGTAAAATGTGTGTTATTTACTGATAAAAACCACATGACAGCAATTGAAAAACAGGACTTATTCTGTCAGTCAAATTAGGGAGGCAGAATATCTTCCATGCCAACTGATTACTGTCTGGGTCTAAGTGTGGCGAACTGCCAGATCAATTATAATGGTACAGAAGAGGAAATATGAAGACAGATTGGCTTAATTCTAAACAGAAGCATCAGTAAAATAGAAACCCAGAGACATTTTAATACAGCAGCCAATTACTTAAAATGAATCTTTGGCCTACACTGCAGTTTTTATGTATATTGTTTCCTTTTACACAAAGGATTAAAAAAAGGACATCAACATACTATGGCATATTTCAGATGTAAATAACAACCATATATGGATGTCACTGATAAAATCTACATAAGGATGCCACTGAGAAAGGCGCTTTTCTGAACTAAGTTTTTTGTGACAAGGGCCCAGAAATAGAGCCAGATAATTCACTATGCAGGCAAATCAACCAATAATGTTTAAGAGAATGTCATCACATTGATGCGCTCTCTACCTCTTTTTTCTGTTCTGTAATTAGTCACAGCAAAAAGAGAGGATTAGACCTTCTCTGACATCCAACTTTCTCCCCTAGTGTTTATTATTCTATGACTTACATCTCCCAACACTAGAATAAGAAGGATGGCAGTTTTATTAATAATGGGAAAATGCTGAATCAGATTCTTCGTCCTTTGAATTGCAAGTGCCTATATCAGCCCCTTAATGTCCACATGGAAACCCCAGATTTTCTACAATAGAGTCCAACCATATATTCATCACAGAGCTCATAAACTAAGCATGGTCCAGCCTGGTCAGTGGTTGGATGAAATCCCAAAGGAAATTTTCAGGTGCTGATAGAAGATTATGATACAGTAAAAGGGCTGTTCTTTCTGAGTTGGTGTTGAACTCATGATCAAATACAGTGCTAAGTGACATTGTGCTGACCAAACATTGTGTCTGGCCAAACTGAAAGTGAATAATTATATTCTGACTTTCCAAATAATTCCTCATGTAATATTAAATGGAGAAGTAATTCTTAACATAATTTCCTAAAAGCTGTTCTGCATTGCTGCTGGCATATAAGGTTGCTCCAAAGATGTCTGCATTTCAGTCATGGGTCATTGATTCCTATTTTAAAGAGTTTGGGGATCCGTCAGAATAAAAATTACAATATACATTTAAAGATATTGGATCCAATACAGTTGCATTGGTGTAAATAAGTAGAATATTTGGTCCATTATTTTGCAGCTTGCTGGATTAAAACTATTTAAAAGATGCAGTATTATAGCTCTTAACGCTATTTACCACTGTTACTATTTTCTGTTACTATTTACCACTTTCACTGAGAAACCAACCTTGATGAGAGTCTATTCCAAGTCCTAAGGGACACATTTCCTCTATTTCTGTAGGCAGTGAGACATTGAGATATGGTAAAAAGTCTAAAGGAGCAGTGATATGAAGAATTTAACGTTCCTGACTCATTAGGAAGGAAACTCATCCTTAGCAGAAAAAATGGTGTTTATAGAGAATGAACATGAGAATATCTTTCTGAAAATCTAAAAATATTAGATTCTCCCATTTTTTATTAAGCACTGTATGTTGGTACATGAAAAAAATGTATTTTCCATACTATAAATGCACCCAGTATTACACCAATATATTTATTATGCATCAAATTCTCTCTCCAATAAACAAATATTAAAAGTAAATCATCAACCTACATTAAATGGATTGAAAACTGATTGAGCGACATCACAAAAGTTAATTGTAAATGGGGAATCATCATCTAATGAAGGTGTTTTTAGTTGGTTGGACAGAGATCTGTTCTTGGCCCAATGCTATTTGATATCTTTATTAATATCAGAAAGAAAATATAAAATCATTGCTGGTAAAATTTGCAGATGACACAAAAATTGGTGGATTGATAAATAAAGATAGGGACAGGTCAGTTATATGAACAGATATGGATCACTTGGTAAAATGAGCTCATTTGAACAACATGCTCTTTAACTCAGCCAAATGTAAAGTCATGCATCTCAGAACAAACAACACTCTTGGGCTCAGAAGGACCCTGTATGGGGGAGGGGAGACCTAGAGAGCTCAATTCAGAAGCTGGTCTCATTGATTTGGTCATTAGGTAGACATGTAGTTGGGCCTTTCTGTTCTTCCTAGCTCTGGAGCTGAAGAACTTACAGAGTGCACATTTACTAGGAATGTAGATCTTTCCCAGATGGAGGCACTTCAAGTGTCCATCTGAAGCTGGGATTGCTCCTCTGCACAAGGGGCAGCATTTAAACCCAGGTGAACTGAATGATGCCTCCTTAATAGGATAACTGCTTGAGAGTTACCATCAAGGAGAAAGGAAAGTTACGTACTATATACAATAACTGGAGTTCTTTGAGATGTGTTATCCATATGCCCATTCCATGACCTGTCCTTCCATCCCCTCTACCTCAGAGTCCACTTCTAGGAGTTCTGCGGTGAGAAGGAACTGGTCAATGGACATGCCTCACCCTTATATGCCCTTGCAATGGAGCATGAGGACTGAAGAGCACATGCACGCCATATGAGTACTGCTGGCCAAAAACACTCCAATCTCTGTCATGATCAGTGGATAACATATCTCAAAGAATTCCAATTACTGTACACAGTAAGTAATTTTCCTTTCCTTGAGCAGTAGGATGTCTGTGGGAGGGAGCACCTTTCCTGTGACCCTTAGGAGCTGTGGAACTGCTTGTCAGGCCTGAGGGCCTGCAGCAGACCCAGCCTCTGGGCAACCTAACAAGTGCAGCTGGTATATAGTAGGCTGCCTGGTTAGCAACATTGCCTGATTGCTGGGAATAGTCAGCCGACCTGTTTTTAAGCTCAGCAGCAGTTCAGCAGCTGCTCAAAGCATTCATCCACAGCTGCAGTAGCTCCTGTGCCTGCTTGTTTCCTACCTTGTTCCTGCCTTGCTAAGCCCTGCTCCTGACGTGGCTCCAGCCTTGCCTCACTCTGGGAAACCCAACTCTGACCTTGGGCTACACTTCCTGACTTCTGACTCTGGCTCTGTCCCTTGGCTTTGGCATCTGACTTCAGCTTTGACCCTGGGCTCCTATTCCTGGTGACTGACTCCTTCTCCAACCACCATGCAAGACTGCCCATGTCCCAGTCTCTGATACTGCTAAGGTGCATCAGACTGAGGTGCATTCCTGCATGTCTTACAAAGCATGCAGCAGTCCTTACTAACTTTTGTGCACCTTCACTACTTTTTCACTATGCAGCATATTTGCCTAAATTTGAAAACCATATTTATGCTCTTTTAGCAGGAACTGTTTTATAAGCTGGTCTGCTAATGTGGTTTAATTGTTGTGGGAATGTAAGTGTAGGGCTTCAGCTCCGAAGAGTGGGAATGTGTTCCTTGACTTTTGCACAACAAATGAAAACAGAAAACAAGAGTGGTTTATAGAGCCAGAATCCATTGATAAGTTCCTTGGCAATGAGAGACTTCTCAGTCAAGTAGAAAATTCACCACTCTCTCTCCCTTCTGAACCTTGAGGTTCAACAAAGAAAAGTAAAATGTAACTGGACAGAGATGACTCAAGATTAATAGATTTTTAAGGCCACTAACTACTAACACCAACACTGAACTACTAACTATTAAACTACTAAATATTAAATTACTATCTATTCCACACAAAAACTGTCAGGCTCTGCCTCTAAGCCATGAGCCAAGGAACTGAATGGTGGCAGACATCTCTCTTCCTTATATGCCCTTGCAGCAGAGCACAAGGAATGAAGAGTACATACATGCCCTACAGGTACTGCTGACCAAAAAGACTCCAGTCTCTATCTCATGAGGTATATGCATACCATCAACGGAATGGGCATATGGACAATCACTCAGAGAAACTGATCAACCTTCCAAATCGTTCTATGTAATCATAAAGATACACAGAAATCCTTAGAAAATAAAAAATGTAATTACAACTAATTTCTGTTTATTCATGTCATTCCAAAATATTGACACCTGGATAAAATCCTGCTTTTGGATTGCCCAGACATTATAATCAGCAAGAGAAAGCATTGCAGTACATTCTATTTTGGATAGTATGATGTCCCATTACTGTGAACAGCAGCAAGATTTCTGGCTAACTGAAACAAGTGTCAAGTACTAATAACTGCCAAGGCACTGATTAGAAAAACATTTTTTCTCCCTAGATATTGCATTTTTCTCTTACATGTATGCCTGTATAATTCAGACATGTTTAAGAGTTAATTGCTTTTGGTTAATGCTGCAGTATGTAGATACTGATTAATAAAATTTCCTGTGTACTGGTACAAAAATGTATTTCTGACATGCCTCAGGTACAACAGATTTTTTTTAATTAACTTTTCTCAGATAGTAGAACAATAGAGAGAAGTTGCAGAAAAAAGAAATGGACATGGTGAACCACCCAAAATCCTCGAAAGGTAATGCAAATCAAATTTGGCCACAAGGTGTGCTTGAATGAGGAAAGTTGAGTATGGGAGACTTAAACCTTGTCAACCCTTGAGAATTTTTACAAGTAATTAAGAACGGCCATACTGGATCAGATCAATGGTCCATCCAGCCCAGTTTCCCATCTTTCGACAGTGGCCAATTCCAGATGCTTCAGAGGAAATGAACAGAACAGATAATCATCAAGTGATCCTTCCCCAGTTGCCGATTCCCATCTTCTGGCAAACAGAGGCTAGGGACACTCAGAGCATGGTTTTGCATCCCTGCCCATCCTGGCTAATAGCCACTGATGGACCTATCCTCCATTAACTTATCTAATTCTTTTTTGAACCCTGTTATAGTCTTGGCCATTGTCTGGCAAAAAGTTCCACAGGTTGACTGTGCACAGGTTGTGTGAAGAAATACTTCCTTATGTTTGTTTTCATTTGGTGACCCCTAGTTCTTGTGTTATGAGGAGAAAATAACACTTCCTTATTTACTTTCTCCACACAGTCATGATTTTATAGACCTCTATCATATCCCCCCCTTAGTCATCTCTTTTCCAAGCTGAAAAGTCCTAGTCTTATTAATCTCTCCTCAGATGGAAGCCGTTCCATATCCTTAATCATTTTGTTGCCCTTTTCTGTACCTTTTCCAATTCCAATATATCTTTTTTGAGATAAGGTGACCACATCTGCATGCAGTATTCAAGATATGGGCATTTCATGGATTTATATAGAGGCAATATGATATTTTCTGTCTTATTATCTATCCCTTTCCTAATTGTTCCCAACATTCTGTTCGCTTTTTTGACTGCTGCTGCACATTGAGTAGATGTTTTCAGAGAACTATCCACAATGACTCCAGATCTCTTTCTTGAGTTCCCAGCAGTTCAGCAGTACCAATCCTAGCACCATTGGGAGCCTGAGTGTAGCTCTGGCAGCCATTTTCAGCATTGTGTCAATTAACCCTGCTCAAAGCAAGTCAGGCTGACAGAGTGCAGAAAGGCTGCCAAATCCAGAGAGCTGTATATGCAATTGTTCTCAGTACTGCTAGGGCTGGTGAAGCTTAACTACTGTTATCAACCACAGGAATATTTTGTGTAAAATTTCTCTACTATAACAAGGCTTTACTGTGCTGAGAACTGCATTTGTATTTCAACATTTTATTGGAGACTACTGTGAAATGGGCCATACAATTTGGCACATTGCAGCATTTCCTCCCTTTCTGCCTGTTTTTTTCCCTAGGAAGTGGTGATCTGGCCTGAATGTAGTAAAAACCTTCATATGACACCCTTCAAACTGTCTATTATTAATGATACAGAAACTCAGAAGAAGATGGGAAGGACTGAGGTTTACCAACTGATTTTCTGGGATATGCCAACATGATGCTAATAGTGGATAGGGCTCTGGACTGGGACTCCAGAAAGCTGGATTCTATTTCCATTGGGTATGCTCCCGGGTGCCCCAAGTCAGCCGACTCGGGCTTGCAGGACTTGGGCAGCAGGGCTATAAAACTACAGGGCAGATGTACGGCTCTGACTGGAGCCCAGGCTCTGAGACCCCATGAGTGGAGAGGGTCTCAGAGCCTGGGCTCCAGCCTAAGTCCGAGCATCTATACTGCTATTTTTATCCCTGCAGCCCAAGCCCTGTGAGCCTGAGTCAACTGACCCAGGCTCTAACACTGGATGTCACTGGTTTTTTATAGCAGTGTAGACATACCCTATGCCACTGGCCTGCATGGTAACTTTGGGACGTCACTTCCCTCCCTGTTTCTCAGTTTTCCCATCTGTAAAATGGGGATAATGATACTGCCCTCCTTTGTAAAGCACTTTGAGATTCAAAGATAAAAAGTGCTATAAGAGACCTGGGTATTATTACTAGGAGCAAGAAAGGATTTCTGTTAAGTGCTCCAGAGGAAAATTAATCCTCCCACTCAGGTCTATGCCAATATGTCATTGGAGAAAATTTCTCCACAACACAAAATCTGAGTTACTTCACAAAATCTATCATTCACGTAGTTTTTTACACCCTTAAATACCACTGGTTTCCAAGTAGTACCCTGTTTTTTATTAGATCTTAAGAAAAAAGTAAAGTGGAGTCTTCCTATTAAGAACTTCTATGAAAAGAGAACTCCAAATGTCAGTTAACCTATGAAAAATAAAACCGTTCTATCTGTAATAAATACAAAAATATTGAACTGTTAAGCACCAACCTTTACATCTTTGCCAGTGATCATGAATGCAGTAATATGTGACACTGCAGCTTTGAAAGATACAGAAATAAAATGGTAACACTTCAACAGGGCAGTTAACTAATGTATAATTACAGTGGAAACCCTATCAAATTTATTATAACTATACCTCTTCATTATGACCATATATTAAAATAAGGAAATAGTAATGATCTGGTCATTTAAAAAATGTTTGTAACTAGAGATGGACCTGAAAAAAAGCTGGGATCAGGACATGCTTGATTTCTGGGAAAGCTTGAGGGTTACTCATACTACCATAGCTCAAATCCCCCAACACCAAAATATTCTCAGAAACATGCCTCAGCAGAATGAAAAATTAAAATGTGAATATGTAGAATACGGCAGACACCCCTTTCCCTCCTACAGAAACCTAATGAGAAGCAATTTTGTACCAATTAAATGACTAAAAAACCTGTGAGACCACCAGCCCAATTACGAACTTAAAAAAAAAAAAGCACAGCTATTCACCAGTGTTTGGTGTTAAGTCAATTCTGGAGACTTGTTCCTGGCTAAGAAAAAAAAACATTTTTCAATATTCAGATTTTTAAAAAATCTGAAGAAAAAAATATACTCTGACCAATGAAGGACTTTCTTAAAACATAAATTATACTGCTGCTGATGACTTTTCACAGCTTGTTTGTGTGAAAGCCTGTGAAAGTGAGAGGCAAAGTTGTACATATATTCCTACCCGAGTGTTTTTCCCTATTTACGGGGCTTTACGGAGAGTGAAAAAATAAATATTTCCTTTGTTTTGATAACTCTGACATACAGCACTATCCTCTGAAAATCCTGAATCAAAAGGCTTCAGGGTATTAATGCAACTCACAAAGGGTGATACTGCAACATAGTGTGAGCCAGCAACTCTGCAAAGAAACTTCCTTTGAATGACATGTTCAAAAACTCCAGTTTATTTAGTAGCATGATATGTTCCCAGAAAGAAGCAATACATCATATATAAACTAGGAAATAAATATACTATTTGTCATTTGTCAGTAATTACCTTGTCCCTTATATTTACCTCAGGAGGCTGAAGGTAACTTTTTCCCCCCACCCAAATTAAAGTTACCAGAGTGTCCTTTAAACAGACCTTCTCCTCAGTGATTTTTTTCATCTGATGCCTGCTAGACTGACTGTATGGAGAAGTCATACTTCCTTTGGGTTTCCCTGGCCTGGCTTGTGTCGCTGGGTCTCTTTCTCACGCCCTTTTGCCCCATAGCCTTTCTCTTCAAAATGGAAAAGCAGCCTCTAGCTTTGACTCCTTTGTATTTGACCTGGACCTTTGTCCAGCTGCTTCACCAGTTTCAGTTATGTTAGAGGGCCTCATAGATGCCTAACAGCAAAAACTGCTTCCACTCTACAAGACATTATATCCAGTGGACCTCCTGCTCCAATGACCCCTGCCACAGGACTGTAGTAGTCAACAATCACCACCATTCAAGTGCAAGTAATGCTCTGGAAAAGGATGGTGAGGTTTTCATGTCTGAAGGTCTTCAAGTATGTTCAAAATAAAATTATCAACAATATTACAAAAGAGAAACATAGTTCAAAATAAATCCTGGAACTGTTGTAAATTATTAATTATAATAATAATAATTAATAATAATAATAAAAAACCAACCAAAGAATGCAACAGATAAATGATTACACGTATTATTGTGCCACAACGCATATTTCATTTTAGGGGGTACTTGTGGCGTAAACGTAAGTACAATGCATTAATACATTCACATATATTCTAGTTACAAATGAAATGAGATTTTCACCTAAGCAAATATGTTTCTAGAAGAAGCAGGGGAGTATGTAGAAGTCATCTCTACAGTTCATTTAAAGTTTGGCTACACAGGGATGTTACATCTCACTAGTTTGTTCATTCTAAGTGCAGCCAGTTAACTATATCTAAGTCAAATGCATCCACAATGCTTTGCTATGCTGGCTTATCCCATAGTGTAATGCTCCACAGCTAGGTTCTGTGTTCTGTGATTCTTCTCACAGTGCTTTCTGGGATGCCGACCAGAACCTACAGGAATTCTGGGACTCAGGGTCAAACTAACAAACTCCCATGATTTCTTCTCCTAGCATCACATAATTCATCCATATTTTGCCTGTGCCATTTTCAAAAGCTGTCAGGGAGCATGGAGAACACACTGCTGAGTGCTGCAATTATGATGGTCATTAATATGAACAGGATGGTGCACATGTATTGGCAGTCACAGAGATGGATGGATGAAGTCTGGCAGCTGTGGATGGCTTTGAATGCAGTGGCAATACTACTATAGGTGGCGGAGGAGCAGGAGGATAAAATTGAGTAGTTACTTCTGCAGGGCATTTATCTGGAGCAGCTTCCCTTGGTGGAGCACTGCTTCTGGGCTCAGCCAGCTAGCACAGACGGTGGGACAGGATAGTGATGTAGAACTGGGACAATCAGTAGTGGTGGCAGAACTTCAAGATGTGGAAGGCTACTTTCCTAGAGATCTGTGCAGAGGGCACCCTGGAAATGAAGCACCAGAACACCAATATGACAGTTCCTCCCAGTGTGGAGAAGCACATTGCCATCACCATCTGGAAGCTCACCCCCCTTATTGATACTGGTCAGCTGCTAACCAATTTGCTGTTGGGGTTGTTGTCATGAGGTTTGCGAAGCTATTAAGAGGGTGCAGCTTTGCATGTCATGGAGGTTATTTCTGACTTTGCACAGATGGAGTTTCCAAGCTGCATAGGGGCTACTGATGGGGCTCATGGACCTATTATTTGCCCCACACACCAGGCCAAAGTCTTTATCAACAGGAAGGAGTATTTCTCCATGGTGGCTGCAAGACCTGGTTGACCTTCGAGAAACGTTCAACAATCCAAATGTGGGGTAGTCTGAAAAGGTCCTTGATGCCAGGATCTTTAGAAACTCAGGTCTATTTGCTAGAATGAGGAAGAGAATTTTTGCTCCCCAGACCACTAGGAGTTATAATTCCTCCTGTCATTCTCACAAACACAGCTTACCCACTTCTCCCCTGTCTTATGAAGCCTTTTACTGGACACTTGGACAAGAAAAAGGAGAGGATTAACTATACCCTGAGTAGTTGCAGGATGGCAGTGGAGCGTGCGTTTGGAAGAATGAAAGGAAGATGGCGGTGTCCAACAGGAAGGCTGGATATTTCTCATCATGATATGACTTGTGTGAGAAGTAATGTTGTATTGTGCACATCTGTCAGAGCAAGAGTGAGAGGCTGGAGGATGGGTGGGAGAAGGAGGTGGAGAGACTTTCAGAACATTATTGACAACATTATGAAAAATGTCCCATGTGGTCAGGGGGAAAAGAGTCAGGGATGCAGCAAGCTCCTAAATTGTGGCCAGGAGGTAATTCTGGATAATGAATTAACTGTAACCAAGTTAACTGTAACTGTTCCTCGATAATATTATTAAGATGAGTTACTTTAAAAAAGAGAGATTAAAAAACCATAGGTAACAAATAACACTGCTTGAATTAAAAAACAAGACAAAGAAAAAACAAACAAATTAAAAACAAATAACATAAATTTCAGACCAATGGAATTGTAGCATGCTCAAACTGTGGAGTGCTCACAAACTCCTGAAGGGGGGCCGCTGTAGAGTATTCTCCTCTATCTCCCGGTGAGTGGATTGCTGTGGGAATGGCCTGAAATTTGGCTGATGTTAAGGGAGATCTTAGCGTGTAGCGTGGAGTGTTCTTCATAGTTTGCAGGACAATCCTAGGATGGGGTACTCGGCTTGACCTTTGTGATTAATGGTGCTCCATCAAAGATGCTTGTCTCTGCTTTGTATAAATTATGTCCCTAAGCAATCTGTATGCATGGACCATGGCATTACAGGCAATAAGGGAAATCAGAAAAGAACAAGTAGTTATTGTCCCAATCCTAATCTCCATGACAACAATGATAAAAAGTTGCTTTTCCCTCAATTCTGGAATGCCATTCCCATCATCTCTTCCCACTCTGGGGTTCGCTTTGAGATGGTAAGGCATTTTCCAAATTACTTTGTACAGGACCCCTGTAAAATTGTAGAGAGGGTGGGGATGAGAGTGTTCAGTGATCATTCGGTGCTTAAGGTGCTTACAAGAAATATTCTTTATTCTGTGTCTGGTTCTAGCTGGCTGTGCATAACAAGAGCTTCACAGTGCCCAGCCCTAGACTCTCTGTCTGGGAAATTCTGTCCTTAAAGGCACAGTCCCTAGTATTATAGAGGGAAGTGGTGGTCTTAGGTGGGTGGAAGGACCTGTGGTAGTTTTAGGTAGGTAGGGGGCAAGAGGGGACTGATTCATCATTGTCACAGGTGACTGGCCTTTTAGAGGGAACAATGGCCAGTCTACCCATAACTACGGCTGATGAGCCAGCCGTGGCAGCTTATTGATGGCACCAGACCTTAAAATAAAGTGACCAGAATTCAGTAGAGCGGGAAAGCCAGCAAGAAGAGCAGTGGGGAAAGAAGGCTCCTGGAGAGAGGACACCCAGGGCAGTAGACAAGGGGGACTGCACCTCAATCCAGTGGTGAAAAGCTAGATGAGATTCGAACCTAGCTCAGAGGAGAAGTGGGGGAGATTTTTATGTTATGTTAGCTAAAGGATTGGTGAGAGTTCTTCCCCAGCTCTGGGGAGGACTTGCGAAGGCCTTGAAGTAAAGGCAATCAGACTACCGATGAAGGTGGTACCCCCAGCTCCGGGGAGGAGAACTGGGGGTTATTTTATGTAAAAGACAGAAGGACTGGTGAAAACACTGCTCTTTCTCCAGAGGGGAGAACTAGGAGACTCATTATCCAGGAAGACTGTGTCAGAGGTCCCCAACTTCAGAGCTAGGAGTGGGACCCTAAATCCAAGTGGAAGATTTTCCTGGTTTGGGACATTTGTTCTGTTAATTAAAGGGGATAGTCTTTGATGCAAGCTTATTTGGACCTACTTAAAGAGACATGCTGGGGAAACTAAGGCAGCACCTAAAGTTCTGTGTCTGTCTGCCATGCAGCAACAGAAGGGTGACACTACAACATGTGCACCTCTGCAGGTTGTTCTTATGTTGGAGGATGGTACCCTGAGGCAAGTCCTCAGGAGATGTAGAAGGGGCTTGTTGAAAAAGGCAATGGGCAAACCAGGAAGATATGCAGCCCTGCTACTTACCAGGATAGTGTCACTCCAGTGGATACAGGAGTGGAAGGGAAACATCAGCTAAGTGGGCAGCTTCAAGGAAGCTGTATTGTCTTGCAATGTGTGGGCCAAAACAGAGCACTATCCCTTCCTTAAATTCTCTTTTATGACACATGCCAATCAGCATAAAGTGCACTGCAAAATAAAAAAAATTCTGCAATAACTGTTCTAAACCCAAGAGTTTCAAATAGCCATGACTGCCTTATAATGCCTTAAAATATCTGTACATTTTAAAAAGTCTCTGAAATCTGAGTTGGGCAACTTACCTCATAAAATGTCTCACGTTAGGTAAAAACTGAGGGCATTAATAAAACTGTGAGCCAAATTACTTTTTCTATTGCTTTTTCTCTTTTTGTATCTGCTGCTACAATAAACATGCCTGCCCTGTAATGCGTTAGATTTTTTTAAACCCCAGTGGTATTGATACCTTGAGCAGGGAGATAGGGAGACAGAAAACAGAGGGGAGGAAGGGAGAGCGAGCAGAAAGCAGCTTGGAAAGGAAAGTTTGGAGGTGACAAATGTGGCTGATGGTTGTGGAATTTGATACTGCAGGGAACTAAAACTTGTTAGCTTTAAGTTTCTGGTTCAGATGCCATTTTAAGCATACTTGTGAGGGCAAAGGGCAGGGCTAAAAGCTAAGCAGGCAGAGAGAGAGGCGTCTCGCTCCACCTAACATGGTGATGGACAGTGGTTACCAGGAAAAAAATAGCTTAAATCACACTTTACAATTGTATTGTAATGCAGCACATAATACTGACTAGTACAGCTGCCCTCTAGAACATTTTCAGGCTGGCTGTTGGTAGAGGTCTCCTCCACGGCAGTCTTAGTTTGTTTGCATGCAGTTCTTGTATAACCTCCAAACTTGCTGGGTCATACAGTTCTTGGCTGCCCATAAAAATCTCCTCCTGGTATATGTGGAATTAAGGGTGTTTTTAGTCAAGGCTTGGGTGCTTGACATGCTATCTTAATTTCTGGAAAACTATCCACCACCAAACTGGGACGTGGTGATGTTGTCACTTGCAAAAATGTGGTCATTGTATGGCCAGGTAGTGGGAGCATTACCAAAGGCTCTGTTCTTGGACCTTGTCTTCAGGTATTTTTGCTGGGGTTCCTTTGCTTTGACTTGGCACTGGGAACAGCTCTGGGAGTGCCCCCACCTTCATGTGCTCTGACAGTGTCCTGTAGATGTCTGCATTCTGGTGACTCTTCTCCACATGGGATTGGACACACGGTGCTCCAAAGACAACAATCAAGTCAAGGAGCTCTGCAGAGATCCCCATGGAAGCCGTCGGTGGGTGAGGGGGTAAAGTTGCAATCGGTATTTGAATCCAGGTGTGTGAACTCACCACTACCTGGTACCGAAAAGCAGCACACCTGGCTGAGTGCCAGCATTTAAACCGAGAGGTGACATCTGGTCAAATGACCGTGAAGCAGTGGAGGGCACACAGGTACACAGACAGGCTGATCCATGTGTGAAGCAATACAGCCACACGAACCTTAGAGTGAACAAGCCCACTGTGGAGTGAATTTACTCCTGTTCCAAGAATTACTTACTGCAGCCTAAGATGCCAAATAATTCACTTTAAAAAAAAGACTGTGTGGACACAAGGTACTCTATGCCAACCTCTTCATTGGCCATGTTGAAGGAGAATTTCTGGACAAATGCATCACAAAACCAGTATACCTGAGATACATCGATGATATTTTTATCCTCTGGACAGGTGACAAACTCCCTCATAGATTTCTACCACAACTTCAACAACCACCACCCATCCATTAAACTCTCACTGGAACACTGTCACTCTAGCATCAACTTCCTGGACACCACAATCAGCTTCAACATTGGAACCCTACAAACAATCAAATACAAGAAACCCACGGATCACCACAACTACCCTCAAAGATACAGTAACCAGCCCAAACACACCAAGAAATCTGTTATCTACAGCCAGGCACTCAGATACCACAGAATATGCTCCACAGAGAAAGTCCGGGATATACACCTTAACATATTCCAAACCGCCTTCGCCAAAGAAGGACACTCCTCCAGAGAAGTAGATCACATCATGGAACAGGTCACCCAAATATCCTGTGAAAAACTGCTTCGATACAGAAATAAAACCTCCATGTCACGGGGTAGTAGGCCAAAGGGGGACAAAGGAGGGGAAACTCGCTCTTGTTTGCAGGGCAGCGAGGCCTTGGCGGCCAGCATCAGTAAAGCAGCCCTTGTCCTCCTGGCAGTGAGGCCTATCGGCTGCAGTCTATAAAGCAGCCGTTGTCCTCATGGCTGAGAGGCCTAGCATCTGGAGTCAGTAAAGTGGCCCTTTTCCTCAGGGCAGTGTTGCCTAGTGGCCAGAGTCAGTAAAGCCGCCACTGTTTGCAGGGCCGCGAGGCCTAGTGGCCGGAGTCCGTAAAGCTGGGCTGTGCCGCCCAGTGTCTATCATTTAAGATAGCAGCGCCCAATATTCCCAATATTAGGCCATTGCTTCTAATCCCTTGGGCAGTCACTGCTCCCCGCAGTGGATGCAGGAAGAAGTAGGAGGACCCAGGCCCACCCTACTCCACCAGGTCCCGACCTGTAGAACGAGTGGTCCTGATTTCAGATTCAAATTCCTATTTCATTAAATGCGTTCCCTAGGCTGCTATCTACCTGGGATTTCAGCTCCAGTGGTTCCTCTTATGGCAGCAGCCACCAACCTCCCTCTGTCTCTCTGGTCACCTGGGATCCGGTAGTAGATTCGGCGGGTTTGGCCTCCTCTGTTTGGAGCTCCGGCGGCTTCCTGGCACTCTCCTCCTCAGTCAACCCAGACTGAGCTGCTTCCTTTTATACCCTGTCTCCAGCTGCAGCATGCCCAGCAGGGATTAGGTGGGTAGGCCCACAGGGAACGGTTAACCCTCGCTGGCCCAGGGAGGGGATTGATACAGCCCATCACACCCCTCTGACCACACACCCCTAGTTGCCACCTATAACCCCACACTAGAATCCATATGGGGTATCATCAAACTACTACAACAATATTCAATGTAGACCACATTCTGAAAGAAATCTTTCCTGAACCCCTTCTTCTGGCTTTCAAACAACATCCCAACCTCACCAAGCTCATCATCAGAAGCAAGCTCTCCACAGACCAGGACACAACTCAAAGCAGCGCCAGATCCTGTCAGAACAACAGATGCAAAACCTGCAGACAAATCTCCACTGCCACAACGATCAACACCCCTTCAAGATCCACAAATCCCTACACATGCCTGTCACAACAAGTGGAGTACATCCAGTGCATTAAATGCCTCAATGACAACTATGTGGGTGAAACCAGACAATAACTACACTCTCAAATGAACTCAAACAGGAAAACGATAAAAGACAAAAACACCATATCACCTCTGGGTGCACACTTTTCACAAAGCGATCATTCTGTATCTGACTTCTCAGTCCTCATCCTCACAGGAAATCTGCAAAACACTTTCAAATGATGAGCTTCAGAGCTTAAATTCATAACTTTGCTAGACGTTAAAAATCATGGCTGAGTAGTGACACTGGATTTATGTTTTATTACAACTATGCAACTCTATATGATTGTATGAAAATATGCTAATGTAACTGGAATATGCTTCATGCAAAAGGTCTTTTGTAAGGTATCATTACAAAGCTTATAATCTATTGAGTGTGATCATCCTATTTGTATAAATGTACCACTCTTGTATCTGAAACTAGAAATATGAAATATAACTCTGAGGGCCTATTGTAATTATGCAAAGTGTGGGCCATTAATGGTTTGGAATCTTGATGACTCCCATTAACCAGGACAATTGACTGCAGATGGCTCTGTTTTACCTGTAAGCCTACCTGTGTGCTGGCAAGTGGGTAATGAAGTCTTACAGTGACATGTGATCATGTCACCTGAACTGGAATCCATCTTTAACCAGGTGTCTTTCTATTGAGAAGGATGGGGTGGGAACCCAGAGAAGGACAAAGGATTCCCGCCTTATGCAAAGGATATATAAATGGGTGGGGAGAACAAGAAAGGGCAGCCATTATGAGGAATCCCCTAGCTACCACCTGAGCTGGAACAAGGGCTGTACCAGGGGAATGGACTGTGCCCAGATTAGGAAGGCGTCAAGTCTGTGAAAGAAAGGGTGAGATTTTATCTGTACTCAATTGTATTACTGTATTAGGCTTAGATTTGCATGTTTTATTTTATTTTGCTTGGTAATTCACTTTGTTCTCTCTGTCACTACTTGGAACCACTTAAATCCTACTTTTTGTATTTAATAAAATCACTATTTACTTATTAATTAACCCAGAGTATGTATTAATACGGGGGGGGGGGGAGCAAACAGCTGTGCATACCTCTCTATCAGTGTTATAGAGGGTGAACAATTCATGAGTATACCCTGTATAAGCTTTATACAGGGTAAAACGGATTTATTTGGGTTTAGACCCCATTGGGATTTAAGCATCTGAGTGCTAAAGACAAGCACACTTCTGTGAGCTGCTTTCAGTTAAGTCTGCAGCTTTGGGGCAAGTAATTTAATTCAGACCCTGGGTCTGTGTTGGAGCAGACGGGCGTGTCTGGCTCAGCAAGACAGGGTGCTGGGGTCCCGAGCTGGCAGGGAAAGCAGGAGCAGAGGTAGTCTTGGCACATCAGGTGGCAGCTCCCAAGAGGGTTTCTGTGATCTAATCCGTCACAACAATCTACAACCCACTAATAACATCCCTCCAGCAGCCTCTCCCCTTCCTTTCCCCCCTATGACTGGAGGGGTGTTAACTGGAGGCTTCATCTTGAATGGTCTGTTGAAATATGTGTTGACTACCTATGCTAAACACTCTGTTCCACCTTGTGTTTAGCTGTGACACTGAGTACATTTCCCAGACCTGAAGAAGTGCTTTGTGTAAGCTTGAAAGTTTGTCTCTCACCAACAGTAGTTTGTCCAATAAAAAAAATATTACCTCACCCACATTGTCTCTCTAAGCCCTCAGAGAGTTACTTGCATAAAAGTGCATGATTCTAGCTAATGATATCCAACTCAATTCCATTAATGCTAAAATTAACCCTTCTCCCCCTCACTTAAAACACAGAAGACAGTTCACTATTTGGCTCCTTAGAACTGAATATTCACACATCCAGGCACCAAACAAGGATCCTTTCTAGAAGAGATCTCACAAACTAACCATCTGTGGTACTTAGTACACAGTACCCTCTCTGTAAAGCTATTTTTGGGTGGTATTATGATTACATACTTTGAAATTGGGCCAAATTCCTCTGAAATCAATGGAGCTCCAGGCATTTATAGCAAGAGACTATTTGGCCCATTAATGGGAGTTTCTTATGTACAAGGAATGCAGGGTAAGGCTTTGTAAATAAATTATAGATGAATATTCAGGTTAAAGTACAACAGACTACACCAGGGGTAGGCAACCTATGGCACGCGTGCCAAAGGCGGCACGCAAGCTGATTTTCAGTGGCACTCACACTGCCCGGGTCCAGGCGACCAGTCTGGGGGGTTCTGCATTTTAATTTAATTTTAAATGAAGCTTCTTAAACATTTTAAAAACCTTATTTACTTTACATACAACAATCGTGTAGTTATATATTATAGACTTAGAGAAAGAGACCTAAAAACGTTAAAATGTATTACTCGCACGCGAAACCTTAACTTAGAGTGAATAAATGAAGACTCGACACACCACTTCTGAAAGGTTGCCGACCCCTGGACTACACAGAGGACTCTTATATATGAATATGGTGTTCATTTTCACACATATAAACCCCAGCATAATTACTTCTCTCTCTGATCCCCCAGTCTAGCAAACAGACTAATAAGATCCCCTTCCACCTAAATTCCAGCTGCAGGAACTGAACGGACACTCACCAGTTTTAACAAAACCAACAGAAAAAAACAGATTGGACAATAGAGATTAATGATCATTGAACTATGAGCATGTTTCTTTTCTTCTAACTGGCACAATTTTGTTTATTTTTACACAAAATATAAATAAAATACAAAAATAAATCAAATCTTTTAAAATTTTCCACCACCGAACAGTTGCTAGTGGTGGTAGGGCCAGGTGATAATGTGAGCTTCTCCTCAAACCATTAATGGATTTACTTGCCAGGTTCAACAATTATTTCAAGACTGGTGTTTTGGTCTAGACTCTCTGTCACCCAAAATTCCTCTATTTATGCCTTCCCTCCCAAGAGGAAACCATTCTAAAGAGTTATCCCTTTTTGCATATGTCAAGACCCATAAACTCTCTGTGAGCACAATTGAGGGCTTCCATTATTTACTTAATTGGTATCTATTTTGATTAAAACTGTTCTATAAAATAAAAAAAAGAAACAACAATAAAAATCCCAAATCATTAGAAATTGCCACTTTACTGCCTTATTGAGTGTTTAGCGTTTTTATTTAGTAATGTCACAAAGAGTGGTTTCTACACTGCTTTATTTGTAACCCTAATCCATTCCCCATTCTCTATGATCTAGTGACTAGGTTATCGACCTTTGGTAGGGACCAATGTTCTTTTATACTCATTAATTTGTTTTAGTGTTCTAAAAGGAAGCATTTTATTCTTGCAAAAGGAATTTCCTATTTCAATTACATCCATGAGCAGTTAAAAAAAAACCACCTCAACAAGCCCCCAGCTATATAATGAAGCTACTGAAGAGCGTGTGTGAAGGGAGGGGACATAAGAATTAAAAGGTTATTTTAATCTCAGTGCACAGGAATTAAAGAAGTGAATCCATTACTTGTTAAATAATATTTTAATATGAATAATCATAGCACTGGGCTATGGTGAATGTTCAGTTTATGCACTGTTTTAAAGGGATCCAGGCTTGGATTAGAGTAAACTGGATGAAACTCAACCCCAAGAAAACTGAAGGTATGTCTACACTATGGAGACTACACTGGCATAGCTATATCAGCATGCCTATGCCAGCATAACCCTCTAATGTAGCTGCAGCCTCCACCAACAGAAGGGATTTTTCTGTTGGTGTAGGAACACCATTGCCCTGAATGACACTAGTTATGTTGATGGAAGAACTGTGTCAACATAGCTGTGTCTACACTAGGGGTTATGTCGGCATAGTTACATTGCTCAGGATGTGTTTTTTTCACACCCTTAACCGAAGTAACTATGCCAATATAACTTTCAAGTCTGAGGTTATGCTGGTAGGTTTGTGAGTAATTGATGGAGGTGATAATGGCTCCCTCAGAAAGGGAGTTTGCCCACCTTTTGTTAGGGTTTGTCTAGATAGAGAGACTCAGGAAAGTTAAGATGAATTAACTAAAACTGTGATGTGCATAAATTAAAACATATTAAACTCATTCATGGATGCTCCTATTCAGGAGTAAAGTGACCTTAGTTTGCTGTAGCAAAATCCAAGTAGGATTAAACTACAATGAATTAAGGCCACTTGACTTCTGAATGAGAGAGTCCACAGAGGGGGTTAGTATGTTTAAACTTATGTGCTTTAACTTCACACATTTAGGCCCTCTCTTCACTGCTAGAAAAGTTGCATTTTTTACTTCAGCTTTAATTAATGTATGTGAACTATCCCAAGGTAAAAATACAGTGAAGAGAAGGCACTTTAGTTTTGTCGTGAGGTAATCTCAGCAAGGTCAGCACTACAACCCCGCCTGTGGTTGACCCTGCCTAGTTTACCTCATGGCAAAACTAAAGTGACTGTTCTTCATTGTATTTTTACCTTGGGATAGCTCCTGTGTGTTAGTTAACCTGAGGTAACTAATATCTCTCTTTTAGCAATGTAGACAATGGCTTAGTTAATTCATCTTAACTTTCTTGAGGGTCCCTGTGTAGCCCAACACCTACTCACATTCACAGTGCAGCTTTCCTGTTTTATCCTCAGTTATTTGGGGATCCCAGCAGAAGCAGTGACCAGCAGTGCATCTGTCATTGATTCATTATGATTTAGATATACAGCCTCTGAAAAGGAGCGCTTATCCCTTTCTATAGGTGGTCTGACAATATATTAAATATACAATTACAAATTAGCTCCAGTAAACAAACAAATCCATAACCGCTAACAATAGCCCTGCAGCAAACCATATTTAGAGTCTCCCAACAGAGGCTTTCCCATTTATATTTGGCCAAAAGGTTTAAACTTTTTCTCTTGGCTGGAAGAGCCATCCATGCTTTTGTTAACTCTTCACTGGATTACTGCAATGTGCCTTCAGTGGGGTGCACCTTCAAAACCATTTGAAATCCTTAGCTAGTGTTTAATGAAATACCTAATGGCATGAGTTTCATGTGGCTTCAGATTTTATTGTGAACATTTCTCTGAATTATATCTATAAAAACCTTACCGTAAAATGGTATTATAGATTGCTTGACCGGATTGTTCATGACCAAGGTTAAAAGGAATAGTTGAAAAAATGAAAAAATATCCGTATTAATTTAAAAACACTGGGAGATCAATGCTGAGCACTTTTGAAAATCTGACGTATTGTGTGCACATGACTGGTAATCAGAACAACAAAGGTGGGACTTGAAAATAGAGAAAATCTTAGGCTCAATTCAGGGAAGAACTTAAGCATATGTTTAATTTTAAGCATGTGGGACTGAAATATGTGCTAAGTGCTGTTCTGAATAAGGATGTTTTTTTCTGAATTCGGGTCTTAGAGCTGAAGATCTGGAGATGTATTAAATAAAATAATTACAAAGCCATAAATTCTTTACATAATTACAGAGAGTAGAATGGGGGAGGGAGGGAGAACAGGTGGTCTATCCACTCTGACACAATGCTTTTTGCAGGAGTATGGGTCTGACACAACATTTAATGAAGTAAACTGGAGTTCTTCCGTTGCCTTCAATGAGTACTGGATCAGGCCCTATATCACTAACATATGCCAATTAATGCCTCTTCCTAACCTATAATCACTGCATTAATATACTACAACCATTACTTAGTAGTCCATTTTACTGCTCAAATACCATTAAATGTGTGTTTCTAGTAACTAAACTAAACTTTTTATTTCTTAGCTTCAGGCTATTGCTTGTTCTACCATCTTTAGAAAATGAATAATTCTCTTCTTTCATTTATATAGCTTTTTATAATCCTGTAGTGTTCTTGAGTCTTTTCTAGACTATATTGATTTAGCTTCCTTGGTCTCCACTTGTGTCTTATTTGTTAATGTTTCTATAATTTTTGTTCCCTTTCTTTGTATTTTCTTCAGGTTTTTCTCTGTTCTTTTTAAACTGTAGATATCAGAAATGAACACAATATTCCAGATGTGACTGCACTTGGACTATGTAGTGTGTCATTATTACCTAATTTGACATGTGGTCCCTTACATACATTCAAGTACTGCATTGGCATTTTTTACAAAGGCATCACATGCTGAAGTTCATATGTAGTTTGCTATCTGCCCTATATCTTTCTCATACTCAGTGCACTCCTTATAGTCATCTAGCCCCCATCTTGTAGCTGTGCAATTTCTTCTGAGGTATATGACTTTACATTCACATTGAATTTCACCTTGTTGAATAAAATGGGGACCACTTTGGCCATCACTCTGAAATGCAACAACCTCTGAAAGGAAGGAGACAGCCTTTAAATAGTATAGAGCAATATTATCAGACAGTTCAGGCCACATAGAGAAGACTGTCTTATCCATCTATCGCTAAGGCGGCCTAAATGACTTTGCCTTGAGGAGGTACACATGACAGAGCCAATATATTTCAATGGAATTTTCAGTCCGCTCTTATACAGCTACCATGCCAAAACATCTTTTTAAGCAGCTTATTGTTACATAGACTACGGAAGAATGTGAAATTCAGCTGTCACTTCTTCCCTTACAAAAAGTTACATGAGATTTTTAAAGATCACAAGCGGTCAGGATCTTCACTTTACATTTTATATGAAAAATGGCACCCACTGCAATCCAGTGAAATTTAACACTATGCAGGGGCATTAGATTAGTACTGACTAAGAAAACAGTACTATCTTGAAATAGTTGAATTACCAGCATCACTTGTTACAACACTGATATTGTCCTTGGAGTTTTTTTTGCAGGTCCAAACCTGCTTAGTTTATGAGATCTCAGAAATTCAAGAGCTAAATTGGTATGGTATTATGTTTTCCTAGACCCAAACAGAAAACAACTATTTTGAAACAAAAATTATTTTTCTTTTAAAGAAAACAAGTAAAAATAAAAATAAAATTTCCATGAGCTCACAAAGGGTTTGTCTCCTCTGACAGTCTATACTAACTAGAGCTGGTTTGGTGTCTGAACCAAAAAATAAAAAATGTTTTGCATCAACTCAAAACAACCAATTTTCAGCCAAGCAAAAAAATACAATAAAAATTCATTTCAGGTCAAATGAAATGTTGCATTTTGTTGAAGATTTTTACCTTGAAAAATAATCAAATTAATGTACAATTCAAAATGAAAAGTTATTTCAAATCAAAAAGCTGAAACATTTCATTTTAAAAGTGTCAAACGAAACATTTTGTCATTTTCTTTAAAAAAAATAAATAAAAAAAAAAAATTGACCAAAACAATTAGACAAATTTGATTCAAATTCACAATTAGCATTTTTTGGTGGAAAAAGTTTTGCTCCAACAATATCACATAGCTCTGGTACAAAGCTCTGAGACCAAAATGATGGCAGAGAGACAGGGTATAAACAAGGAACTGAGTGGAATAATGAATCGGTTGATCCTACTTGCTTGATAGAAGGAAGGTTATTTATTTGTTTCCTACACACTGAATACACTAGAAAGCAAATGCGAAATTACAATCCTATGAATACTGCTGACATAAAAGTATTAACCCACTACAATGCAAATCTAGGGAGCTCACTTCATTCAGGTTATAATGTGGATTGACAGGCAACACATCACTCTTGACAGGATTTAGGTACAATCTTTTTTTTTTAGTCATTATTATTGAATGTCATTCAATATATTGATCAAACTACTAAATTAAAAGATCAACTAATGATCTTTATCTCAATTTCATGTCAACCTTAATCTACCTTTATAGTCACCAGCCTATTTTCCTTGTTAGGAAAGTATACCAAGGAAGGTTAAACGGTGGCGGTTAGTAACAACAATTTCCAAAGCATTCATTGATCTTGTTGATGGTCTTGCCACTTTTCATTTGCATCTCTTCTTAGCCAGTCCAGTACACAACAAAAACTGAAGCCAATTTCTGAGGTCTCTGTATTGCTAAAAATAAATTATTCTGAAATGGGTAAAAAGGAGACACCAGGTTTGATACTGCAAGAACTCTATGTGCATAACTCCCACTGACTTTGTTGAAATTCCCAGAATCGTGTCCTATAAGCTGAAATCTTACCAAAAGAACAGAAGTCAAAGCTTTGAACAAAAACTTTATCATAATCAAGTACAAAACACATGAATAATGACAACACAAATGACTGCCTCTTGGAACAGCTAATTTTGGAGACCACAAAAGGAACAGCTACTCTTAACTAAGTCTTAACTAGAAGTTGGTACAGGAAATAACTTCACTTGCACCACAAAATAATGTAGTCCAGAATATTACCAAGTTAACTCATAATTAAACTGGAGAATTCACCACCACAAATTAAAACTAAAAAAAAGACCATAACAGGATTTTGAAAAGGGTTAGAAGATTACAATACATGGATTAAATGAATGTCTGAAATTAGAATAAAAATTGTTAAGGGATATAACTTCATGATTCAGACTATAAGCCAACAACCAGCAGCAGCCAATAGTTAGGAAGAAACTCCTCCTATAGGTGTATCATTACAAAATAGGCTTCTTCTGAAGCATCTAATACTAGCCACAGATGGAGACAGGATACGAGACTAAATGGACAATGATCTGATTTCTTACCACAATTCTTATGTTTTTATGTAATATACAGGGCTTTCAAGCGATTAAAAAAATTAATCGCGATTAATCGCACGATTAATCACGTGAATAATTGCCCTGTTAAATAATAATAGAATACCATGTATTTAAATAGTTTGGGGTAATTTCTACATTTTCAAATATATCGATTTCAATACAGAATACAAAGTGCAGTGCTCACTTTATATTTATTTTTTATTACAAATATTTGTGTGACGCCAACAGACCCGGGTCATCGGTGGGTGGGATTGAACCTGGGACCTCTGGAGCTTAGTGCATGAGCCTTTACTACATGAGCTAAAAGCCAAGCGGCTGTTAGTTAAGGCTATAGGGCAGACTCATAATCTCTCCCTCTCTCTATAAATTGAGCACTGTAAACTTTGTATATTGTGTTGTAACTGAAATCAATGTATTTAATAATGTAGAAAAACATCCAAAAATATTTAAATTTAAATTGATATTCTATTGTTTAACAGTGCGATTAAAACTGCGATTAATCGCAATTAACTTTTATAATTGTGATTAATTTTTTTAGTTAATCATGTGAGTTAACTGTGATTAATTGACAGCCCTAGTAATATAAAATATGTTTAAAAAAAAAAATTCTGCCTTCAAATGTGTATTTTGGTCTCCCTTCTGAGGGCAGAATTTGGCCGAATACATTTCAGATTAATTTCTAACATAAAAATAACAGAACCATTATTAAACACTAAGCAATTTTACTACAGCAGTACCAGTATTGTTCCTTGTTACACAAGATGATAAGATATAGTGTTCAAAACCATGATTTCTAGTCATAAATATCTCAAATCAGGTCATATGTGACTAAAAAATTCACCAGATCAGAATAAGCGTTGTTCACCTGTTTTTGCAATAATTGCTTTTAAAAAAGCAAGGTGACAAAAATCAATTAATGGATTTATACAGTTAGGGTGAAAGTGAAGAGTGCCAGCACAAGGTCTATGTAGCATGCTCCATTAAAAGCCTCAACGTAGGGCTTAGGTGAGACTTAAGTGGTGCATAGACCTCTGCACAGGGTGAATTTCACCTATAGGCCTGATCCTAATTTCCTTGCACACCCAAAACCTCCAGGAGGTCCAATTGTGAAGTCCTTCCCCAGTCAAATCTCTCACTCTTTCCTATAAATCAGGCCCATTGATTTCCTAGTGCTCAAATAATATTGGGGGGAGAGGGAAATTGATTCTCAGCTGCTGTACATTGTCAGCTCCATTGACTTCACTAGAGCTATGGCAATTTACACCAGCTGAGGATCTGCCCTTGGCTATCCAAGAGTTCAGTCTCAGATCATTCCCAGTACATTAATGAAAGTTATGTACATACATTTCCCATGCACTTATGAGGGAGCATACCCGTAAAATATTTGCTCCTAAATGAAAATACGGGGCGGGCGGGCGGGGAATTTGGACATTATTTAACATATTTTTTAATTAAAGGAGAGTAAACTAAGCCTCATTTTTAAAAAATCTACTCTGGAAGTAAAACCATTTTTTCACAAAAATAAGTTTTTGAAGAGGTGCAGAGATATTTAACTAGTTGCTAAGCTTACATAGCAACTATTTTTCATTGCTTTTTTTGTTCACAATTAAATTGCTCACTTGAAAGGAACTTATCACAGTCAGGATGTTCTCATTGCCATGTTCATGGAAGTCTACAGGGAAAACTACACAATGTCAAATTGAAATGGAAATGCAACTCAATGGGGGAAGAACATTGCTATGTATAAATAATAAGATCATAGAACAGTTAGAAGTATTTTGGCATGATGCAATATCAAAACTAAATGAAATTATATCAATAAGTTAATAAAGAACATTTTGTGGTGTAAAAAACAAATCATGTTAATGCTAACCAATCAAAACTGCCTTATAATTCCAAAATGTAAAATAAACTATATCAAGGCAAGTCTCTGAAGATAAAATCATATTATCACTGGTTCAAAAACAGAGAAAATTAACCACAATAAAATACATAAAATACTCTTCCTGGCAGTGTTACAATATGAGCAACATACCACCATGTAAAAGTTCCTAGTTCAGTGGTCCCCAAACTGTGGGGTGTGTCCCCTAGGGGGACGCATAGGAATGTCCAGGGGATCGGCGGGGCCTGGGACAGCCCCTACGAGGGGGCAGGGAGGGAGCGCCACCCAGCCTTACTCTGCCCCCCCTCAACTCTGGCTCAGCCCCCAACTGCAGCTGCGGGAATGGCCCTGTTCCTGGCCCCGGCTGTGGCCCTGCTCCCGGCCGCTCTTGGCCTCTGGACCTCGCTCCCGGCCCAGAGGGCACAGGCACATTCTATTACTGGTAAGGGGGGGCATGAGAGGAAAAGTTTGGGGGGCATGAGAGGAAAAGTTCAATATATGAGGACACTCCTTAGCCTCTGGGCCAGCAGGAGATGAAAATACATTCACAGAAGCCATTCCTCGTTTCCACATGATCCCTTGCTTCAAGGAATGTGTTTTCTATGTTGTCTGACATGAAAAACTTTATATGCTCACTGCAAGGAGTTTCTACATGAAGTGACATGAACTTTGCACGTTAGTTAAGTTTATGCCCCTTTTACATTTTTTTTTCAATTTTGTAAAAAGCTTTATTTACAGGGTGCATATTTTAGAAACACAATTCATCACATCTTGTAAGAAAAAACTTGTGCAACTCTTAAGATTTGAAAAAGGGGGTCTCTCTTATTCAGATCTCATAAATTGTGTGGGATAGAGCTTTCCAATATGGTGATGATAGCAATTTTAACTCTGTTGTGCAATATAGTCATGAATTATATGATCACACACTGTTTCTCAGATAGTGCAATTTAATCACATAGCTTTTTCTATATAGTTTGATTCACATACCTAGCATCTTGTAATACTGTATACTACTTTGTTCAAGCTAAATAGAATCTATTAAATCTCAATTTTGGGCCAGATTTTCAAAAGCGCTCAGCTCCTTTTTAGGCACCTAAGTGAAACAGCCAGATTTTCAAAAATACTCAGCACCCAGCAGCTCCCACTAAAAACATTAAGGATCTCAAAATGTATTACCAATATTAATGAATCCATTTTATGGATACTGAGGAAAGAGCAGTTAAGTGTATTACCAAAAGCAAGTTGGTGACAGAGCCAGATAAAGGACCCCAAACTCCTGATTCCCCAATCGTGTATAGCACCATCAGACAATGTTTCCTCTCTAGACCTTGCTCGAACACAGAACTAATATATTCTAACGTTCAGTATTGTTGCTGAAATAACTGCTTTGAACAGAATCTTTGCTTGCTTAATTTTTGTATTTCCTAAACAGTGTGAAAAGCATGATCAAGCTCTCATATATAATGTAAGTATATTTTTCCCCAATGTCAAATAACTAACAACCAAAACCTTTTTATTTTAGAATACTTGCAAATTTAAATTGTAGATTTTGCTTCAGGGCCTGGAAACTGTTACAAATTCAAATTAAACTTTAATTAAATTAATTAAATAGGAGTTTTTAAAGGGTATTGCATGCATAGTTTAGAATTGTAACAATTATATAACAAGTGTGAAGTGATCAAGTGTCCTGACTTTAATAGTAACCACCACATTAAGTAGATTTCCAATTACACTATGGGTTCCAGACAGAAAACCACAATTAGTGAGCATCTGACCTAGAGTCTTTCAAATTTATTGAACTGTGGGAAGCCCTACTTACAATATGCAAAATGCTGGGGTTATAATGAATGAAGAGAGAGAACTCGATAGCCTGAGGAATTAATATGGAGTCTTTCATCTCTAGGTCAGTAATTCAACTCCAGCCCAGATCAGTAATTAACAACAACAACAACAACAAAGTGAGTTAACGTAGTATAGACCAGGCTGCTTATTATTAAGGTTGCCCTACACTTCCCATTATAAAACCCTGTTTTCAATTGCTTATAACTTTGCCAAACTTGAACCACTGAGACTGAAATTTTCTACGTCCAGTGTCTTCCTCACAATGGTTTTTAAAATTATCAGTCAAAACAGTTCAGGCATTTCTGAGAATAAGGCTAGGAAATAATATATTGTTTTATCCATGTCAAAAAATTCTCATTACCTCTTTTTTTTTTAATAAGCTTTAGCACCCCAATGGTTTGGCGCATGGAATTAATTTTGCAGGAGGTTGGGCTTTATCTCAGAGATGTGCCTTTTGAAATTCCTGTGAAAATACATCCATTGCAAGGTTCTTTGATGGAGGTGAAAGAGAGAAGGGGACCCTTTCGCAAATCTTTTCTGGATCCACCCACCATTTCACTGAGGATAAAACTCTGAGTGGAAGTTGCACCAACTTGTTCAGGTGATATTTGCCTGGCTGATATGATACTCTGTAAGCAACTCAGGTGAAGTATGGCATGCTGAGTCACAAAGGTACATGATGTCATCAGGCCTAGAAGCCTGAGACATATTCTTATGACTGCACACATTTACACTCATGCTCCAGAACTAAGATCTAACATTATTTGAAATCTTTCTGGAGACAGGTAGGCCATAACTGTGGTGGAGTCCAGTATGGTCCAAATAAACCCTATTCTGATTAGGGATCAATACTGACTTCTTTATGTTTATTAATAGCCCCAAATATGAGAAAAATAATCTAATGAATGCTGTTTTCCACAAGTTGACAGAAACTGCTGTGAACCAGCCAGTCATCCAGATATGGGAAGACTTGGATTCCCATTCTTCTGAGGTAGGTTGCCATTACAGCAAAGCACTTTGTAATGACTCTGGGAGCTGCTGACAGGTCAGATGATAGAACTCTGTGTTCATAGTGACAGTTCCCAACCATAAACCTCAGATATTTCCAAAATGTGACTGGACTTCTTGATATAGCATGTTCTTGAGTGAGAGTTCCCTGAACAGGGATGGGGAAGGTGTTTGAGGGTGCAGAAGGGACTGAAACTCAATCACATATTTTTACTGTCTCTAACACCCATTGATCAATGGTTACAATAGTCTAGGAATGGTGGAAACGAGATAGGTGGTCCACAAAGGGAGGATATAGGACAGGTAGATCCCTGACAATTGGCACGCACTCCTGGGCAAGCAATCAAACTGGCTGCCTTAAAGATGGAAAAGCTAGCTGAGACAAGTTGTGGCAGATAAGGAGGAATTCCTCCTAGAAAACTTCTGTCATTTCCTCAGTGGGTCTGTCTGCTTGCATTGGTGGTAAACAACTTGCCACTTATAAGGAGGAGGTTTGTAGTGGTTGTGTCTGAGAGGTAGTGTATATCCACCCAGTGACACGAGGGTTGCTCTCAAATCCTTGCGTGAGTGCAATGCCTCATCTGTCTTTTCATTAAACGAATTGAACCCCTCGAAAGCACAATTCTCAATAGTCATTTTCACTTCCTTAAGTATCCCTGAGAAATGGAGTTGGAAAGACCTACACATCGGATGTCACCATGGGTCTAGATGCTGTGTCTGCTGCATCAAGAGCTATCTTCATTGATGTTCTTGCTGCCAGCTGACTTGAACTTTTCCCTCAACTCTTGTGAAATTTTTTCAACGAATTTTACCATACAGTCCCAATTAATAAAGTCGTATTTAGCCAGTACAACTTGGTAATTTGAGATCCCCATTTGCAGCCTCGAGGTAGAGCAGTTTTTTCTGCTGAAGAGGACCAACTTTTTGGTCTCAGACTTTTGGCATACATCTCTGCTGTCCCTAGGGAGATCTTTCTTTGGCCTCTGCTACTACCAAAGAATATGGTGTTGGGTGGGCACAGAATTGTTCAAAACCAATAGATGGTACTTGGTAGCGTCGGTCAGCTTGTTGTGAAATAAGGGCCAATGAAGCTGGGATTTGCCATACGAGTTTGGCCAAGTCCAACAAGCCCTTGTTAATCGGATGGGCCAAACAACCTGGCTCAGAGGTATGTACAATGTCTAGAACTTTATGCAGTCTGTCATGGACTACCTCCATAGGTATCTCTACAGTCAAGGCCACTCTGCTCAATAGATCTTGGAAGATCTTGTAGTCTTTAGGAACAGATGTCAGTGGCTCAGGGACTACCACTTCTTTGGGGAAGAGGAAGAAATACGCACTGGGTTCATGTGTTCTGATAGCTGCACTCAGGGCCGGCTCTAGGCACCAGCAAACCAAGCAGCTGCTTGGGGCAGCACATTTGCAGGGGGCGGCATTCGGGCCATCCTTGTTTGTTTGTTTTTTTAACTCACTTCTTCCCCTCTCACAACCCTGCAGAAGCGAAGCCATGGTGCAGTCCAGCATGGGAGCTGAGAACCCACGGGACCCTGGGAGCTGTAGTTCCTTGGCTAGCTCCCTGCCTAGAGAGCCAGCCCTGGAGCAGGGAAAGAACTACATTTCCCAGCAATCCCTTGGCCGCTATCAACAGGAAAGGGAGGGGGAAGGAGTGACGTAGCTGAGCCATGCTGTAGCTTGCTGTGAGTTGAAAGGGGTGGCCCTGTGAATGGGGAACAAGTGTGCCCAGCCCAAGGGGTAGGCGGCTTTGGTGCAGAGATCCCCTTCAGAAGACTTCCCCAGACTGGATTAGGGATACTGGTGTAACCTCACCTTGCAGCCCCCAAAGAAGGAACTGGGTGGACTAAATGGACAATGTACCTCTGTATCTGAAGCCTAGCAAGGGAGGTACGTGGATCCCACTAGAATTTAAAATGAAAACTGAAAGAGGGGAAGCTCTACTAGAGGACTTGGGCAGCTTTAGATACAGTACCAGGCACGTAGGAGGATTTCCACTTCTGAACCATGGAAGCAGAAATTGGCTTTTCCTTTCTAGATTTAGCTAATATTCAGAAAGGGAATCTAGCACCTGCCCTCCAGATTTGAACACCCTCAAAATTCAGGAGTGCTCACGCTCAATTTGGGCAGCTGTTACTTCATTTCTCCCAAATCAAATATACTGATCCACTGTAACTTGCTGTAGATAAAGTAGGATAAAATTGAGCAAGAAACGCTTCCCAGTGGTTATTAGGACTGGAATTGCTATTTTCAACAGCCATTGCTTTTTTTTTTTTTAGTTTTATTTGTTTAAAAGGAAGACAGTGATATTGCATTGGCAAATTCCCCATAGAAACAAAGAGTGGAGCAAAAGAATAATAAAGGCACCTCAACTGTTCCTCATTTATGTAGGACTGTCTTATAATATGCATCCAGATATCCTCCAATCACACAAGCTGAAAATTGTTTCACTTTACTGCAGTTCTGTAACTATATGGGAACCAATCCTGTCTGTGTTCTGTGCACATCCAAAATTCCTGCTGAATGACCCGCCCTGGGAGCGAGTTACCAGTGACCCAGGGCTGGGACAGCAGGAGGGTGCAGGTTGGGGGGGAGAGCCCAGGGCTGGGGCAGCAGGGGGGTGGGTGGGTAGGTGAGGGGGGAGCCCAGCGCTGGGGCGGCAGGGGGTGTGGGTGGGTAGGTGAGGGGGGAGCCCAGCGCTGGGGCGGCAGGGGGTGTGGGTGGGAGCCCAGGGCTGGGGTGGGGGGCAGCCAAAAATGTTTTTGCTTGGGGCAGCAAAAAACCTAGAGCCGGCCCTGGCTGCACTTCCACATTAGATGGTGAAACATTAATAAGAGGTTCATCCTGCTGTTGAGGAAGAATGTCCTTTCTTAGTGGTTCAGGAAAGCAAGATACGTTTCCTGGAATGGGGACTTCCCCAAGGGCTCCAGTAGTTACAGCGATGCTGGTACACATGAGGATGTTGGTAAAAGAAGTAGGTACCTCAGGTCTGTGTCTCTGTAAGGTCCGTTATATCTATGGTGATAATGAGAACCAGACCTGGACTCTCGGGTAGGTGTAGGAGGTCCAGAATATCAAGAGGTGAACAATCTGGCAGGACAAGGCTTTCTTCTCTCTTCTGATTCAGAAGAGGAAAAGGAATATGCCTCATGGAATGGTGGAGCTGGTCATGTTGGAGTGCTTGGAGGATGAAGAGAGTGAGCTCTTTATGGTGCTCATAAAGAAGAAAGTGCCAGGGTCATTAACGAGGGCAATAGAGGACTCTGGTAGCAAGGAGGTAGATAGTTCCTTGGTAGTAAGATACACTTTCAATGCTCAACAGTTTGGGGTCAAGGTTGGTAGTAAAGTTGATGGTAACTGAGGAGTCAGTACCATATGATGGAGTCACGCCGAAGTTGGTTGGAGCCAGAGGCATTGCCACAGTTTGTACTGTTGTTATCAGTATCGGCGTGATTGATATCAAACTAATCAGTAATGGGGTTGTTGCCACCATGGTGTTCTACATTAGTATTATCAGTACTATAGAGTTTAGAATCGCAGAGATGGTACCAGGGGCTATCTAAGGTAACCCTGAATCAACCTCCAAATCAGACAGTCTGGACATGCTATTGGCTCTTATGAAACTCTTTCTAGGTTTTGAGCTACCCCGTATTTCAGATGTTTTCAAGGATTTATGGACTCTGAATGATAGGACCAGAGAAGGAAACCTGTGTCTCTTTTCCCTGTCCACTTTATACTCCTTCTTACCTCTGTCACAAGAGGGCTTTTCCAAGTCAGAAGGTCTGCTGACAGTCACAACTCTGAAGACAGAGCAGCAGGAGCACTTCTCAAACGAGACCTCATCTGATGTTTCTGCTCCAGGCAAGTCAAGGTCAGAAGCTGAGCCCATAGTTCTCTTGCTTTCCGTGTCCTCTTTGAAAAGAGACTTACAAATAGCAAATTTGTCAGTAATGTACCCTTCCCCCCCCCCAAATTAGCTCATTTGATGGCATCACTTCCTCACAAGATGGACAGTTCTTAAACCCTGCGGACTTGTGCTCAGTCATGATGACTGCAGCGGTACTGAGTACCTCTCCAGTAAAGAAAAAAAAAAAAGTTTCCAAACAAAGAAACAGAAACTCTATAAAAATTGCTAACACTAAACCTTAACCTTAGGTACTAATCAATTATCTACCTATTTACAAGTATTTACACATAGAGGAAGATTGTATGATGTGTGAAAAGGCTAAGTGTGAAAGCTCCAACTCTTGGCCTAGGGTGATGAGAAGGAACTGAGGAGTGGCTGGGGCAGGCAAACCCTTTATGACTTCAGTTGGAGGCATGAGGACATTCAGGGTGAAGGCGCTGCCCCAGTGGGTATTGCTGCTCAAAAGTCTCCAGCTTCAGTACATATGGCACATGCACACCAACAATGGAATATATATGTGGACCATCACTCAGAGAACAACCAAATTTTTCATAGATGGTCAGTAACTGTGTGTTCCTCATTTTCTGGTTGCCTGACTTGAGGCCCTGGAATCTGATTTGCAGAAGTGCTGAGCACTCACAGTTGCAGCTGGTCACTGGGAGCTGTGCTTTGCACATATAAAGTGCTATATACTACTAAGTGCTCTGAAAAATCAGGTCCTAGTCATCTCAAATTGGGCACCCAAAATTGGTGGATACTTTTGACCTTTGACCTTAATCTCTCTGTACCTCAGTTCCCCATCAGTAAAGTGGGGCTAATACCCCCTTATCTCACAGGGGGGTTGTGAAAATTAATTCATTAATGTTTGTGAAGCACTCAGATGCTACAGTGATGAGCACCATAGAAACGCCCATGAGGAAATTAATAATTCAGTCTTCAGAGAAGAGTTTGAACAGTGTGCAGTAAATAAGGCATGGGGCCACACTTTGAACAAGGATAAAACAAAACACTGAATAGCTGTTCATTCAGTGAGCATCATCCATTCTATGCACTGAACAAGGCAGGAGTCCAGTGGAAAAAACATTATGCAATCATGTAATTAAAGATTGTATCATAATGCATTTCCACAAGGGGCTGAATTAAGGATGCACAGGTAACCTAAAGTCTGGAATTTTCCTAACATTTGAGTGCTTGACTTTGCAACCTTACTGCACTTTGAAAATAGTTTTGTGTGTGTGCGCGTCCATCTGAGGGTTACCATCTGGCTGGTATTTGACCAGCCTGGCTGTTTTTTATGAATTTGCCAGTTGCCAGAAAAATAATTTAATCTGCCAGGGTTTTTTTACGTGGGTTTAAAGATTTACATTATTATCACAATACACTGGGATATCCAATGTTAAAAGATTCAGTGTCCAGCTAAAGATGCAGCAGTGTTCCCTATTCCGCAGTTTAAACGATAACAGATCAAAACTGTTGAAAATACAGCTGCTGTCTGCCCACCAACACACAAGTGCACTGCGCATGTCTGAGACAGAGGGTTTGAGTCACGCAAGAGTGAGGAGACATGCAAGGCATATTAAATAATGGAAGATCAGCGCAATGGTGTGAGTGATCCTACTACACCCCTGGGGAAAAAAAACTTGCATCAGAAACTTGCACATTCAATGACAACTGGCTAAACGAAACAGACTACAAAGACTGGCTGGCAAAATGTGCTGATAAAACGAACACCTGTTTGTTATCAATGATGTTATCTCTCTAGATAATAAAAGTGGCTGTTGAAGGGCGAGCTGTGGAGTTGCCTTGAGGTTGGAAGTTGGGGTTGCGGCGGGCTTGCCTTGTTGGGGAGTAGTGCCGGAGGTTTTGCATTTCAATGATGGTAACCCTAGTCCGGCTGTCCATCCACTGGGCATGCTGTACATTACCACCTTAAATACTGTATAACACCGTAATACCTCATAGATAGATAGATAGATAGATAGATAGATAGATAGATAGATAGATAGATAGATAGATAGATAGATAGATAGATATACATGGAGAATAACAGCTCAAAATTAACAGGGGTCAGAAACACAGATTGGCCAAAAATCAAACCATTTATCAGCACTTTGCTTATTCCTGAGCTTTGGGAGGAGGTATTATGATAAATGGGATTGAGATCCACATCACTACATCTTTTTTTATAGCCAAAATCCAATTGATGAGGTTTTGCAACCAAAATTAACTCCACCATCCCCCATTTTGTCCTTTTCTAATCAGAAGGTATTTTTCTTTAAACTTAATACTTTGCCTTATAAAAGATGTTAGGGCATGATTTATTTTCTAAGGGAACGAATAGGACTTCACCTTAAATGTTATGATGTAAAATAATAAATCTCAAGAAAACAAAAAACCCACCTAGGTATCTTTGATCCAGGAACCAGAATAGACATACTGGCAATATACTAACACATACTGCCTTTTCATTTTCTTTCATGTTCACAGCAGACTTGCCTGGCTAGAGAAAGGTACTTAGGTCTTGGTGAACTTCCTATCTTAAAAAAGATCCAATGCAGATACACTGCTTTAAAAGACAGAGTGATGGGAATCAGAAAACTACTATAACATAGAATTGTCTCTAGGTGAACAACCTGTTCAGAGAAAGGAATACTACAAATGGAAGTCTAGGGTGAAAGGAAGAGTTTTAGATTCTGGAGGCCTGCAAAATTTTGCATTGTGATCAGCTGCCATCATCTGCCTAATGGAAAAAGAGAGATTCTTCCCCCAAAGGGCAAGTAAGCATGGATTGAACTATCTGGGTCACAGATGAGGATGCTCTTCTACAAGCACAGGACACAGCAGACATGCAAGGGCATTGGTCCAAATAATGCGATTTAAAGCTCTCATAGCTCATACGGCAGAAAAGGCAAAAGCAACTGTAGTAGAACATTGAAAAACCAAAAATTCTGTCCCAACACTCTATCAAGTATCATGAATGTACCATAAAGCAATCAATGGCATCTTTGGTTAGGTAAAAAAAATAGGCTATCACAAGTCATTTATAAGACAGGCCAGGGTTCTTTCAATATTCTAATCACCATGGGTCAGTACAGCCCTGAGCAAGTCAAAGAATTAGCACTTAAGGGTGTTCAAGAATATTCAGTTGGAATATACCTTCAATAGAGAATGTTTGGTAACAGCAAAGCTCTCACTTTTTTTGTTTATTTGTTTAACTCTTTTTTCCTAACTTTTCCAAGTTTAATTTTGTATCAAGATCAACCTGAATTGCAGTATCAGTTCTCCAGCTTCTAAGATTAATATTTGGTGAAGTCACCCAGAGTCATGAATGCTGAGACTGTATGAAAACCTGTGGTCAGAATAAAGTACTGAAAGAATTAAATATGACATTCTTTGGTGCTATTTATGCTTATTAAAACTGAAGGTGACAGTTATAGGAAATATGCTATTTTCCTCCTTTGCATTTACTGCAATTCCAGAAATAGGAAGCTCAAGATCATTCATCAAGATTGCTAGAAGGGACTAGTGCCTTACTGAAAGTATCCAAACGGTGCTTCATCCTCATATTTCAGAAAATAATCCTTGTACATCAAGAAGAGCTTTAACACTTACAACAAATAATTAAATAATACTCAGTGGGAAAATAATATACACTTTGGAGATCCCACTAACTGTTTCTCTCTCCCCCTCCCTTACTTCCCCACTTCTTCCTGCAAATAGCAGCTTAGCTAAAAAGGCACTGAAAGCATGTAGTTTCCTAATCTAATGTTAAAAGCTAGATAGACTGGTTACAAAAATGTGGATATTTTCAAACATATAGGATATATCCATGCCTGTGGGCTGGACGTGTATTTTACTAACTCTGTAGATATGCAATGGGTAGGAGAGTTCGCATCACACTTCCAAAGCAACCATACAAGGTTAAGTCAAAGGAAAGATTTTGCTTAATATCCTCTCTCAACCATGGCTTTAGACTTATGTTTACAGATAAGTAGGACCCTGTATTCGCAAACTCAACCAGGAAGCAGGTAGAGGTTTGTTGTGGTTGGATACATGGAATTACACGAGCGGAAGGAAGGCATGACACAAATGGCTTATTTCACACACTGCATCATGAATTCTAGGCATGCCTCTGGATTAGGGTGATCAGACATCCCGATAAAATCGGGACTGTCCCGATTTTGAGGAGTTTGTCCTGCATCCCGACTGAAGTGCGGTCGGGACGCCATTTGTCCCGATATTTTGTTTCGGGCGTTGTTTTTTTATTTATTTATTTATTTTTTTTAAATACACTCACCCGTCCGGGTCTTCGGCAGCAATTCGGCAGAGGGTCCTTCAGTTGCTGACGGTCTTCAGCGGCATTTCGGTGGCAGGTGCTTCTGTCTTTGGCGGCAAGGTTTATTACCCGCCGCTGAAATGCCGCCGAAGACCGTCAGTGACTGAAGGACCCTCAGCCGAATTGCCGCCAAAGACCCGGACGGGTGAGTGTAACAATGAAAAAGGNCGCCCCCCCCCCCCCCCCCCCCCCATGGCAGTCCCGATATTTTCCACTTAGCATCTGGTCACCCTACCCCGGATTCTCCTTCTGTGATGTGATTTCTCTGTGACATGTTTGTATTACCAACAGCCATTCAATTTCTTTCTATGTTTTCAGGTGAAAACGAAAAAGTTTAAAATCTCTGGAAGTGTGACCAGTTCTTTGTAGGATGTGTTAAGAGGGTATGAGTTAAATAATACTTACTACTAGTATTATTAATACTGTAGTAGTATTTATTTCTATTGTGGTAGCACATGAGGGCCACACTTGTAAACCAGAGCTCCACACTGTACAAACAAAAAACATGAATACAGTCCGTGCCCTGAAGAGCTTTCAATCTAAGTATAAGACAAGAGACAACGGATAAATACAACAAACAGACAGAGCACAAAGAAACAATGAGACAAACATCCTACTGTCTATTTACTACATTTATCAGGTGATTTAAGTCAGCATCATTTTCCCTGGGAGTGCAAGCTAGCCAAATGGGCTGGACAGGGATGTGGAAGAGGCAAAGCCATCGCCTTGCCCTCTCCCCCTTTTCCCCCCAACCGCCCCACACACACACATACAGATGGATTTTTAAAGGAACACATTTGCTAAAACATTTAATGAAAAAATGTGTCACCTTTTTCATTAAAAAAAAATTAAAATTTGAATTTTTTTACCTCCCCCTGTAGAACTGGCTGAATAGAGAAGGGAGATACTAAGAAATCATGCTCTGGATACTTGCCAGAGAGCTCCAAGAGCTATTGTTGTTCCCTTGTGGCACAATCTCCCACATCACCCTCTGTGATAGGATAGTTCCTCACTTCTCCTACACAAGTCACTGTACTTCTGCTCAACTGAGGCCTAAATGCTTTCACTAAAGCCAGAGAGTGAATCCATGTCAACACTGGGATTAGAACTCAGGAGTTTCTGGCTGGCAGGACTAGACTCAGCTCATGTATCTTTTTAATTTTGTTAGAGTGAAGGTCAGTTTAAGAAGACTTGGGAGTTATATCTGAACTTAAATGTGTTGTGTATTTATTTGTTTTGGTTCTGGATTTTCCTTTTCTTTATTTGTTAATATTTACAAAAGATGAAAACACAGTAGTCTCAAAAATATTTTTAAAATTATAAACATTTGCTTGATATTTATAAAGTGTTTTGAAGGTATCTGGAGGAGAGAAATACTTGTGACTCCCAAAGTTGCCAACTCCTATTCTGTCTGAGGAAAGGGAATAGATTAAAAAGTGGAAAGTAACATAGATATGCCTATAAATATATCTAAGTGACATTGGGCAAAATGCATGGGCTAGTTCTCAGATTGCCAGCTTTGGTGGGCCTTTGTAGTTAGAGCTGAGCTGAATATTCTGCTGCTGTGTATTTAGCGCACAACAAATAGCACAGCACTGTCTTATTTTCTCTCTTGCACTATAAAGGGATTTTTTCAGTTCATGCATAATTCAGAATTTGCAACAATAATACCACCATGACAGAACATCTCTTTAACACAAAGAAAAGAAGAAAAAGAAAATTGTGTTGTCCTTGATTTAAAACTAAGTCACGTTGGACACAGATTTTATTTTCATTGCATTACCACGTCATAAGCTTCACTGACAGCAAACTCACATATTCGTAACAGAAATAAGACAATAAAAATATTATATATATATTTTTAAAAACTTCTGTCTACTGTCTAAGTATATTAGCTACAATTTCCATCTCAATGCAACTCCATTTACTGCAAAGTCAGATGTCTGAACTTGTTAAAAAAAAAGTACAAAAGAGAAATAATAAGAGAAATAAACTGTACATATTAAGAGGAAATGTTTCTTTTTGGAAACCCAAGAGCATAAAGTGGATGTTTCAGATTTTCTGAAGTGACCCTACAATATCTGGACTCAACAAAGAGATATAATATTTCAGAGCTATAAGCTGTACTAATACCAGTGTTATGTTTACTGAATCCAAAGTTAAGAAGAAAGTATTTCTTCTTTATTAGTAGCCACATATTTCCTCAATTGTCTAAATATTAACTACCAAGCTAAATGAAACTACTTTATGCCCGCATTAGATTAACAACTAAACTGTTTGAAGAAAGGTGGGAGAAATGGGATTAAAAATTATTTTGAAAAAATCACTGAGATAATTTTTATGAAAAATAATGAGCCAAATCCTCAGCTGGTGTTAATCGCCATACAGTCCATTGACTTAAACAGAGCTCTGGTGAGTAACACCAGCTGAGGATCAGGCCCAAATGCATGCCTACCGCAACTCATAACATATACTGTCTCAGCTCTGTCGTATTTATTCCCTTTGTATGTGTCACTATCTCTTTTAATACTTGTATAAGAAAATAATTTGTGCTGCCAACAATTCTGTTAATCTTTTTTAAAAAAATAAATATTTATAATCATAATTAATGGAAGACACACAAAAAGAAAGATAATTGCCCTAACCACTCCTATGACTCACTGAGATAAAGGGCATGTACTGGTGTTCTCTAAACAGGTTTCGACATGCTCCTCTGACACAATCTCACCTAATATGGATGTTCACAAACAGGTTTTTTCCCCAACACAAGCAATTATCAACCACACAGCCCAACCATATTTGTATCAGTGGATTCTGGGAAAAAATCTCATCAGATATTGTATACTGTCTTAACTGTGGTGCCAGGACAGAGGATGTGGGTGTTTTTCACATGCTGTAATGTGCTTCTGAATGTCCACCTGCACAGAGAACAGTAGGCTGATTCAGTTACACATAAATGATTAGGTGGTCCCTCTAAACAGAAGAACTGTGCTTGAACCTGGATGCAGCTCACAAACATGTCACAGTCCTGCTCATACAGTCAAAACCTTCACACTTGTATGGTTGGGAATAGAGCTAGCCAGGAATTTTCAGATTGAAAATTCAGTTTCTGCAAAATTTGAACTTTTCCACTGGAAAATCTTAATTTTTCTGATTTTTTTTTATTTTCTGTCAGGAAAATAATAAAATATTTTGTTTTGGGTTAATTTGACCCAATACTTTGTTTTGGGCTAATTTGACAGAATATTTTGTTTTGCTGAACTCACCCAAAATGTTTTGACTCAGTGCAGTAACACATTAAACTGCATTTTCCTATCAGTACATTGCCTTATGGGAGCTGTAGTTCAGGCCCCCAATTCTCTTCTACAGGCTAAGCTCCCTGGAGCTCTGCATTTCTCATAATGCAATGTGATTTCTCTCTAACCAAGCAATGTGTGATGCATCAGGGGAATCACATGACTCTGCCTGCATCATGAGACATGTAGTCCCGTCAGAGGGAGCTGCCCATGGGGAGAAGGGGAGCAGAAGGCTCTTGAACTAACTTCCAAGAGGCAATGCACCATAATGGGAAAATACAATTTATATTGAACTGACTCAAATCAAGCATTTTGGGTCAGTCCAATAAATCAAAATGAAACATTTCTATTTTGGGAATCTCAAAGCTGACTTTAATGGCTAACTCCAAAGCAATGATTTCAAAATATAAACCAGTGCTGGTTACCAAACTAAGGGGAAAAAACCCAGACATACTTACTATGTTAGAGAAAAATAATAATTGTCACCTATCGTGTCTTCCTCTTGAATGAACTACTCTTTTTTTAAAAGAGCAGTTTCTCAGTTGAAAGGAATTGAAGAATGTGATGCAAATATTGTGTGTGACAGCAGTATTAAGAATAGCTTCAGTGACAATCTAAATAGTGAATTCGACATTGAAGAACTGGTACATCTTGAATACTGCAAAATGTACAATATGTTTCTAGGTCTTGCAAAATGTGTTTGAGGAAGGACAAACAAATAGAAAGTGTATTAGGTCTAAATGAAAGCCCACTTGCACCTGTTGATGACTGAAGTCCTAAAATCTGAACATTTTTATCCGATGTGTGGAACATTTGCTTTTCATGTAGATATGTTCAAGTTATTTGCTATACTGCAATAAAATAGTAAGCCATTATGAAGTGTGAAATCAATCTTGTTATATTGACAAACAGTAGGCTAGTTGCCAATGTAGGAAAATCAATGCTATTTCCAAACAACATCAAGAGCCCATTGTCTTGTCCTTCTCTTCTACTGACATATTGTTACAAAATCAAGACCAAAAACAGCGGGCAAATTGATAGCAACTACAACTGTGCAGCTAGTGTTATCACCTTGCCTATATAATTTCATTACATTGGTCAGTAAACATTCAGAAAACAGTAAACAATCCTGGAAGTATTGACCCACTACAGTGAAAACATGTTTAACATCTATTTAGTTTACCATACGACTTTTTCCTAATAGTGCTAAGTATTATTCAATGGTAATGCAGAATTTAAATTGTTGTTTTATGGGCTACATTACTGGGGTGTGTGTGTCTTAAACTCTGCTATAGGAAACCTTTCTATTAGTTAAGATCAGCCAGGAATGAACTATACAACAGTTTAATATCTACAGCTATTTAATAACTTATATAACACTTTTCATACACAAGAATAATAATCTGTTTTATATACAGTACATAGCATGCTCAATCACCCACAACTAAACCACTTGCAGGGGCAGAATGTAACAATTATTCTGCACCATCAACATTTCCCAGGCAAACAGCTGAAGTGAGCTATTAATGCAGTCCAGCGTAAGGAGTAGAGGATGAGTTGCACTGTACTAGGGGTAGCCCTGGGAGGAATTATGCTTTCTTAGTGGACAGGTAAGGGAGTAAGTACTTCACCTCTTTTCAGGATACAACTTATTCCTGCTCTGGTGCCTGGATGGCTTCGCCACTGGATCACAGGGGAACAGGGAGTATGGTACTTGGATCAGTCACTTCAATCAAGTTATAAGGTATTGGATACTTATTTAGCCTTTAGAGGAAATGACTCTCACAGATTGCACAGATGATTGTCCCATAAGCATTCAGTACCAGTGGCTAAGCAAGAAGTAGGCCCTTATGTTTTCATTTTTAACTGATCTGCAGAGAAGGAAGGGGATGTGGAAAATGATGGTTATATGACTGCAGCTCCCTATTATGAGTATTTTAATAGTCTACCATGTGTAGCAGACAAAAGTAAGGTGCAACATTAATGACATTTCCAGTTCCATATTAACTGTGCAACAAGTGCTTCATTAATGCACCTACTACAAGCCTGACAATGTGGGAGAGGGGGCAAGGAGACGTTGCCCACCTGGTATCTCACATGCAGGAGCTTGGCACAATGGGAAACCTTGTGTGCACAGAGGGAAGCACATGCTACACCCAATTTAAAGTAACTGTGCTCCCTGGGGCTTCCCACAGATACTGTGCATCAGGCACAAAGCCTTTTAAGAGTTCTTGTTTTTGGGGGATGGTTCTCCAGCACCTCCAATGCACAGCTGTGGTTTAAAGCACCACTTCTGCCGTATGTTAGCATCATTGTTTGTCAGTGATTTCTAAAATGTTCCAGGCATTCCATCTCAAATGGATCACTCTCTCCCATTCCAGTATACATTAAGCAACTGGGATGCAGTCTTTGCAGATGGATCAACAGTAGCACTTAACAGCTGTGAATATCTGGCACTCAGGTATTTCATCTGTATTTTCCAGCAAGACACATTTTTAGATCATTGCCTATACTGGTCCTACTGTTCTTATTTTCCACCAACCCCTTCATGCCACTATAGTTCAGTTATCACAATTTTTCATCCTTCTCAACATTACTAAGGGGAGGACATAGACTTAATTTTGTTATCACACAAATCAACTTGTTGTCAGACTGAAATAGGTGTGGGAGTATAACATTCTGAAATGAAACAAAGTTGAAGGAAAGAGAACTTCAGTAGGTGTCTGCAGAAGTATACTAACATTTCCTCTTAATGAGCACTAACATTCAAGATACTTAGCATGAAGCCTTTAAGAACTGACATTCATGCTTAGAAACTCTAATGTAATTTCTATTGATTCTGTGAATAAAAATATTAATGGAATCCAAGGTTCATATGACTAATTAAATCAATAGGAACAGCAATGTTAATCCAAGCTAGCATCAGTATCAAAACCCAATATTATCATGCAAGCCAAGACCTTTATTAAACAGGTAATAAAAAGCTTTCTTGCAAGCATTACTCGTATCTAATCTGAACCACAATGGTGTTTCATTTCAGTAGTTTTGTTTTTGTTCTGGGTTATACTTTTTTCTTAAAACAGTGGAAAGGACACCAACAAAATCTATCCCTCAAAATTATTTTCAGTACTTCTCATCCTTAAAGTAATTATCAGTCTCTACAGACCAGATTATATCATGTATGCCAAGGTATGTTTTGATTTGGTGATGTTTGCACAGAGGCTAAAGCAAGATTGGTAAAATCTGGGCACTTCTATACTACAATAGTCACCACTGAAAAGTCAATATTTGCCAACAGTTGCCAAACATGGTAAATGACACACCATGAGTTTTCCCCTCTATTCATAGGAAATAACGGCCTATTTCACATGATGACTGATGGTAAATATTGAATTTTTAATTGTGATCACTGTGAATATGAAAACTGATGAAGGAGCAGTCTATGTCTGTAGCTGTAATGATCCCTAAACTACAGATCTGACTTGTACACCAAGTTAAGCTCCGCTATGCATTAGACCTAAGCAATGGCAAAATGATTCAGAAAAATTAAGAAAGGCATGAACCTCAACAAAAATCTCAAATATAGCCAAAATTCTCAGTTTTCTCAAATTAACTACAGCCAAACCATCTCCGGTAGTGGTTTTGTCAAATTTCACAAATTATGCAGAATGTGATCTGGTCAGCACTTGGATGGAAGACCTTCAAGGACAGTTTGGATGCTACAGGAAGGGGTGATGATAACACAGCATGTGGCACTTTTCCCTTTGAATCAGTATTGAACCAATGTTCCTACAATGAATGGTGCTTGAAGGTATGTTGCTGCTGGAGGTACCTGATATTTGGAGAAGGTAGGAAAATTAGGTTCTGAACACTTAAGAAAATTAGAGACCTAATGACACTATAAAAATGTAATTGTGAGCTCTGTTGTCTTGACCACATTCCCAAGATAAAATTACTTCTGGCTACTTAAAATTTCCCCAACAGTTTCACTTGAATTAGTTATTCTTTACATTGTGACTTGAACTTCTGAACAGACTGCCACATTGCCTTTTTCTCCTCCTGATAGCAACTAGCAAAAGTCTCAGAAACTAACAGCAAAACAAATTTTAAGTACATCAGAAGCAGGAAGTCAGCCAAACAGTCAATAGGGCCACTGGATGACTGAGGTGCTAACAGAGTACTCAAGGGAGTCAAGGCCATTGCAGAGAAGCTAAATGAATTATTCACTATAGAGGATGTGAGGAAGATTCCCACACCAGAGCCAGTCTTTTTAGGTGACAAATCTGAGGAGCTGTCCCAGATTGAGGTGTCAATAGAGGAGGTTTGGGGACAAATTGATAAATTAAACAGTAATAAATCACCAGAACCAGATGATATTCACCCAATAGTCCTGGAGGAACTCAAATATGAAATTGTAGAACTAACTACTGTGGTATGTAGCCTTTCATTTAAATCAGCTTGACTGGAGGATAGCTAATGTGATGTTAATTTTTAAAATAGGCTCCAGAGGTGATCCTGGCAATTACAGGCCAGTAAGCCTAACTTCAGTACCAGGCAAACTGGTTGAAACTACAATAAAGAACAGAATTATCAGACACAGATGAAAACAGTATGTTGGGGAAGAGTTAACACAGCCTTTGTAAAGGGAAATCATACCTCACTACTCTATTAGAATTCTTTGAGGGTGTCAACAAGCATGTGGACAAGGGTAATCAGTTGATATAGTGTACTTGGAGTTGCAGAAAGCTTTTGAAAGGGTCCCACACCAAAGGTTCCTAAGCAAAGTAGACTGTCATGAGATAAGAGGGAAGATTCTCTCATGGTCCACTAACTAGCCAAAAGACAGGAAACAAAGGGTAGGAATAAATGGCCAGTTTTCACAGTGGAGAGAGGTAAATAGCAGGGTCCCCCAAGGTAATGTACTGGGTCCAGTGCTGTTCAACATCTTCATAAATTATCTGGAAAAAGAGTTAAACAGTGAGGAGGCAAAGTTTGCAGATGATGCAAAATTACACAAGATAGTTAAGTTGAATGCTGACTGCGAAGAGTTACAAAGGGATCTCACAAAACTGGGTGACTGGGCAACAAAATGGCAGATGAAATTCAATGTTGATAAATGCAAAGCAATGCATATTGGAAAACACAATCCCAACTATACAAACAAAATGATGGGGTCTAAATTAGCTGTTACCACTCAAGAAAGAGATTTTGGAGTAATTGTGGCTAGCTCTCTGAAAACATCCATTCAATCTGCAGCAGCACTCAAAAAAGTTAACGTTAGGAACTATTAGGAAAGGGATAGATAATAAGACAGTAAATATAATGACACTATATATATTCATGGTATGCCCACACCTTGAATACTGCATGAAGTTCTGGTCGTCCCATCTCAAAAAAGATGTATGAGAAATGGAAAAGGTACAGAGAAGGGCAAAAAATGATTAAGGGTATGGAACAGGTTCCGTATGAGGAGAGATTAAAAAGACTGTTCAGCTTGGAAAAGAGAAGACTAAGGGGGGATATGACAGAATCATAGAATAGAATCATAGAATATCAGGGTTGGAAGGGACCTCAGGAGGTCATCTAGTCCAACCCCCTGCTCAAAGCAAGACCAATCCCCAACTAAATCATCACAGCCAGGGCTTTGTCAAGCCTGACCTTAAAAACCTCTAAGGAAGGAGATTCCACCACCTCCCTAGGTAACCCATTCCAGTGCTTCACCACCCTCCTAGTGAAAAAGTGTTTCCTAATATCCAACCTAAACCTCCCCCACTGCAACTTGAGACCATTACTCCTTGTTCTGTCATCTGGTACCACTGAGAACAGTCTAGATCCATCCTCTTTGGAACCCCCTTTCAGGTAGTTGAAAGCAGCTATCAAATCCCCCCTCATTCTTCTCTTCTGCAGACTAAACAATCCCAGTTCCCTCAGCCTCTCCTCATAACTCATGTGCTCCAGCCCCCTAATCATTTTTGTTGCCCTCCACTGGACTCTTTCCAATTTTTCCACATCCTTCTTGTAGTGTGGGGCCCAAAACTGGACACAGTACTCCAGATGAGGCCTCACCAATGTCAAATAGAGGGGAATGATCACGTCCCTTGATCTGCTGGCAATGCCCCTACTTATACAGCCCAAAATGCTGTTAGCCTTCTTGGCAACAAGGGCACACTGTCGACTCATATCCAGCTTCTCGTCCTTCTCTGCAGAACTGCTGCCTAGCCATTCGGTCCCTAGTTTGTAGCAATGCATGGGATTCTTCCGTCCTAAGTGCAGGACTCTGCACTTCTCCTTGTTGAAGCTCATCAGATTTCTTTTGGCCCAATCCTCTAATTTGTCTAGGTCCCTCTGTATCCTATCCCTACCCTCCACCGTATCTACCACTCCTCCCAGTTTAGTGTCATCTGCAAACTTCCTGAGGGTGCAGTCCATGCCATCCTCCAGATCATTAATGAAGATATTGAACAAAACTGGCCCCAGGCCCGACCCTTGGGTCACTCCTCTTGATACCGGCTGCCAACTAGACATGGAGCCATTGATCACTACCCGTTGAGCCTGATGATTTAGCCAGCTTTCTGTCCACCTTATAGTCCAGAGATATATAAAATCATGAATTGTGCAGAAAAAATGAATAAGGAAGTGTTATTTACCCCTTCATATAACACATGAACCAGGGTCACCCAATGAAATTAATAGGCAGCAGGTTTAAAACAAACAAAAGAAAATACTTCTTCACACAGTGCACAGTCAACCTGTGGGACTTGTTGCCAGGGGATGTTGTGAAGGCCAAAACTACACCTTGGTTCAAAACAGTATTAGTTAAATTCATGGAAGGTAGGTCCTTCAATGGCTATTAGTCAAAATGGTCAGGAATGCAACCCCATGCTGTGGGTGTCCCTAAGCCTCTGACTGTCAGATACTGGGACTGGACCATAGGGGATGGATCACTTGATGATTGCCCTGTTCCCTTTGAAACATCTGGCATTGACCACTCTTGGAGGACAGGAAACTGGGCTAGATGGATAATTGGTCTGATCCAGTATGGCCCCAGTATGGCCCCTTTCATTTGGTATCTATTTTCCCTCTGCCAAGGCTAACTCTGGTTTTAATAGAGATCAGTCCATTCATCTCTCCTCACTTTGTCCCTCTGTTCTCTCCCATGGAGTCCCTCTTACATGCCATACATCTAGACTAAAACATTAAAAATCCTATTTGCATGGAACCCATGATTTTCACAAATTGGACTTCCTGGTTTGTGCTGTTCAAAGTTCAGAAAAGGGCAGGAAAAGGCCTTCTGTTATGTCATAGCAAGATGACTGTGTATCTTCATTAAACAAGTCAACATAAGAGAATGCACCAGAGTATATTTCTATACCTGAAGAAGAGCTCTGTAGAAGTTCAAAAGTTTGTCTTGCTTACCAACAGAAGTCGGTTCAATAAAAGATATTACCTCACTGTGGCAGGATGCTGGTTGAGCTCCTACCACTCCAGCCCCAATCAAGGGGAATGGATTGGGGCTGGGTGAATAGCCCTGTGCCTGCCTGGTAAATGGCCGCACGTGCCAGTCTTATTAACCCAGAGCTATAAGGGCTGTGAGGAAGCCAGGGAAAAGGGGGAAGAGGGAAAGAGAAAGGTCAGGCACAGAAGGAAGTGGGAGCCTCCTAGTCTGTTGCTGGCCAGGTCTGTTGTAGGCAAAGTAGCTGTGAAGCCTGTATATAGTTGGGAACTGGTGGTGGGAAACCTTTTGAGAATAAAGAGCATGGGTGTTGCACCAGACTGAAGTGTCATTGACTCACTGAAGAGGGAGGCCCAGGGGCTGAATACCCAGGGGCGCAGGGTGAACCCTGTGACACTCACCCACCGTGTCTCTCTAACATAACAGAAAAGCATCATTATCCTCTGTATGTAAAGTCTTATTCCCTTAGTGACATGGCCACCCTGAGGTCTTGTTTTCACTGGGGACGGCATGTAGGATTTGTGTAGCTGCACATCACAGTAAAAAGCTGACTGCATCCACAGTGAAGTGTGTAGCTACACGTGGCAGTGAAATGCTCTGGCAGAGGGGAGGCAGCAGGGCACTACACTGCTAAAATAGCAGTACAGATGTGCGAGGAACGGCTTGGGCGTGTAGAAAGCCATGTAGGGTACATACCCTAAGGTTCTGGTGTATCTTTACTCTACTTGCCTAAGCAGTGCCTCACTGTCTATACCGCTATTTATATCCATGCTACAGGGGGCATGCAGTGTATGTACTCTACACACTGCTGTAAGTATAGGCATAGCCTTACGAACTGGCCCCATACCCCATGTACAGTCACTCGTCTGTTGTGAGTGGATCTGATCACTGGGTCCCACATGCTTCCAAGTCAACTGAGTGTGAGCAGAGTCTAGTCCGTATTACTAGCTCTTGATCTCTGGTGCACACTTGCATATTCAGACCTCTTTTATGACACCCTTCTCTGGGACATGGGGTGCTATTACTCAGCCACCCTAGACAACCAAATCAGAGCCTCAGACTTCCCAAACCCCACCCCCTTCCCTGTCCATTACACATGCTCTCATAGTGTTCCACCTCAGCTGTGGGCACTCTGGGCTTCTAGCGTAGCCTCTCTGGGCACCACATGGCAGGAAAGCAAGAAACACAGGCGTAGCACTCTTAAAGCACTCTAGAATCACAGATCTTTGAAAAGAACAGAAGCCCTGTGACGCGCCCTTCCCTAGTTTGACCTCACCCCATCTGTGAGACCAAGGGCTTGTCAGTGGCTCAAGCGGAACAAAGTCTCTTGCCCTCTTTCTCCTGTAAATCCTTGCCTGTGGTGATGGCCAACTCCCTCACCCCAGCCCATACTAAGCAGAAGCCGAGGAGGGTACAGTATAGAACAAAACACAAATTTCTGGGGTCAAGGCTGGGTCTAAGCACATGCAGGTGTCACCATGTATGTAACTCATGAGTGGCTGGGAGACCATTCATGTATTTAGCTGGGAGTGAATTTGCATGCTGAAGGCTGTGTGTGAGCAGGCCAGGTGTGGCTGTTCTGGTACCACAGCAGTGTAAAAGGCACCCCAGGCTAGAGCGTTAAGAGAACACCGCTGTTCAACAGTCTAGATTGTACCCTAGGAAATGTCATAGGCTCCTTTGCAGAAAAGGTACTTTTCAACCAAGATCCATAATCTCCCTAATTAAGATATGCTGATAAAATGCTTGACAGAGTGGAGAGCTTTAACGCCTTGCAGCTACAACTTCAAGGATAGGATAAGCCTTTCTTCCTTTGACATGATCAAGAAAATAAAAAAAAAATCACATTTTTCCTGTGTTTAGTGTGCATGGTTGTTGTTTTTTTAAAAGGAGGGGGATAGAGAAGTAAAACTATGTTCATTTTTTACTCAAACAAATTGCTAAACACTGCTTTAAATGCATTCCAACTCCAAACACTCATGTATTTTCTCAGGCACCTTTTGTAATTCTTATTTGTTGCACAGCATTTACAGAATAAAAAGCCTTCCAAGTTGAACAGCTGGGTCTACATCCATAGTTTCACCCTCTCCCCACCCCCCCATGCCCTACATGACCAGGCTAGCATGAAGACTTCTGAAGTACAGAATATCGATTGGAAACGTACTATGGATTGCTTGCACAGCAAGTTAAATTATTGTATGTGGTATATATTTAATTTCCCATATATAACAATAAACATGATGGATTCTTCAATTTCAGAGCATCATTTTCGTAATTAAGAAAATAAATACTCTTTCCATATATAGCTAACTTATTTTTTCCAAGGAAATTTCTGTAGTGCAGTAGCTCATGTGTGACAGACAAATAACTATCCCTCTTCCTGTGGGCCCCTTTTTTTTCTGCCTTTTTTTAGAACCTGCCATTCATTTTCACACCTGACAGTATAAACCCCAGGACGTGGTTGTTGTGAAGAGGATTATCTTTCAGATCAATGCTGAAATTGATTCCCAACTGCACTATTTATCAGCCTGCAGCTAAAGCACTAGGAGTCAGGAAATATTTCCTCTCTTTCAAATCCATTCTTATTCTACTGCTGGAAGGAACATTATACTATAGCCTACATTAATACACAGTTTTCTGTTCTTTGTCCATGTGGAGAATCAAAGTCAAATACTCAGTGCAGCTAGTTACATTACCACATTTTTTTGAAAGACAGAATGATGTTTGCCACAGAATAACTAACCTTTGTGCTGTCGCCAAGTAATTACTTAAACCTTTTAAGATGGACTCATTATGACTAATAAGGTTTCTGAATGCCTCCTATATATTTTAAGATAAAAAGTACCGGTACCACGTCTTCATCTTAATTTGACATAATGATCTGGAAAACATTCATATAGTCTCTTTTTAAAATTAAGTTTAAGGATGAATTTCATGCACCTGAAAATGGAAAATTGATTGGACTGGCTACATCCTGGCCTGCTATGAACAGATACAGTAAATTAAATCAACAGAATTTCATCAATCTATCTAGGTATTTGTAACAGGTCTGTCACTATCATATCTGAACATCAAACCAATTCAACTCTGATCTGCTATCCATGACCAGGGCTTATTCTTATCACTGACTGACAAACTCTGTGGTGGAGAGAGTCCAATGCCTCGTAAAAATCAATGGGAGTCTGTCCATTGACTCCAACAGTCATTGCATTAGGCCTTTTTCCACAAGAGAATATGTTGAGGCCATTAGCTAATTTTCACCTTTGACCTAAATGGTATTTGAATACAGGTCTCCAGTAGAGAAAAGCTGGTAAACCTTAACCAGCTATAGCACACAGACTCCAATATAACTTAAAATTTACAACATAACATAATTTACCAACAAAGTATTTATATACATTGCAGAGAAATTTAAATAACATAAATTACATAGTCTAAATGGCAATGTTAAGAAGATGATGAGAAACAGACAGTTTGGAAGAAGCATTGGTTTCTTTTCATTTCAGTTTATCATAATAAGAAACACTGCATTGTTGTTAATCGTGATGACTAAAACTGAACTCTAAAGGTTTATTAGCTATGTGGGGCCACTGATGACAACATCAGAATTTTATCCATTTCACAAAAGCTTTATTAAAATTACATATTTCTGAGTTATAATCAATTGAATACCTGTGAAGCATTAAAATTAAATAAGAAAGCCTACATTTTCAAAAGTTACTAGTGATTTCTGGTGTCTGAACATTTGGGTGTACCAAGTGCTTAGTACTTTCTGAGAATCAGGCCCTTTTAAGGCATATTAAGTTGGATAGCCGGATATTGACGCACCCAAAACCACTTTTATCCATTGAGGGTGCAATGTTTACCATTTATATAGCAGTTTTCATCTTTGGAATGCTTTACGAACATCAGATAATTAATCCTCATAACATTTGGTAGCTAAGTAGCTATTATCCTCATTTCACAAATGGAGTAAGTGAGGAAGAAAGTTTAAGTGATTTATTGAAGACTACAAAGGTAACACTGGTCTACAATTTTTGAGAAGTCGTCTGCTTCAGAGATAAAATGTGATATTTATTATGTATTTTGATGTGCTGAATTCAAATATGACAATTAAAACAACTGATTGGCTACTGTTTCTAAGATATTTAAGTTTTTACATTTTATGTCTATGTATATTGTGTAGATAGTAGAGTTTTAATCATAAATTGTAAACATAGGTCTTTTCATGTGTTTATGGTTACTTTACATGATAATATTTCACCTGTCCTGTTTAAGTAACACTTTAAAAATCAGCAAAAGGGTTATATAAATACAATTTATTATGAAACAAAAGGCAAAAAACTTATGTACGTAGTTTAGTCCTATTCAGTGTCTATTCGGCGCTTCTTGGCTTGTCTCTTGTATTCATTAAATGGAGCATCTCTTGTCACTGTCCAGCAATAGTCTGCAAGCATTGATGGGCTCCATTTGTCCTGATAGCGTTTCTCCATTGTTGCAATGTCCTGGTGAAATCGCTCGCCGTGCTCGTCGCTCACTGCTCCGCAATTTGGTGGAAAAAAATCTAGATGAGAGTGCAAAAAATGTATCTTTAGTGACATGTTGCAACCAAGGCTTTTGTATGCCTTGAGGAGGTTTTCCACCAACAACCTGTAGTTGTGTGCCTTGTTGTTTCCGAGAAAATGTACTGCCACTAACTGGAAGGCTTTCCATGCCGTCTTTTCCTTGCCACGCAGTGCATGGTCAAATGCATCATCTCGAAGAAGTTCACGAATCTGAGGACCAACAAAGACACCTTCCTTTATCTTAGCTTCACTTAACCTTGGAAATTTTCCACGGAGGTACTTGAAAGCTGCTTGTGTTTTGTCAATGGCCTTGACAAAGTTCTTCATCAGACCCAGCTTGATGTGTAAGGGTGGTAACAAAATCTTCCTTGATTCAACAAGTGGTGGATGCTGAACACTTTTCCTCCCAGGCTCCAATGACTGTCGGAGTGGCCAATCTTTCTTGATGTAGTGGGAATCTCTTGCACGACTATCCCATTCGCAGAGAAAACAGCAGTACTTTGTGTTTCCAGTCTGCAGACCAAGCAAGAGAGCAACAACCTTCAAATCGCCACAAAGCTGTCACTGATGTTGGTCATAGTTTATGCACCTCAAAAGTTGTTTCATGTTGTCATAGGTTTCCTTCATATGGACTGCATGACCAACTAGAATTGATGGCAAAACATTGCCATTATGCAGCAAACCAGCGTTAAGACTCGTCTTCGATGAATCAATGAACAGTCTCCACTCATGTGGATCGTGAACGATGTTGAGGGCTGCCATCACACCATCGATGTTGTTGCAGGCTACAAGATCACCTTCCATGAAGAAGAATGGGACAAGATCCTTTTGACGGTCACGGAACATGGAAACCCTAACATCACCTGCCAGGAGATTCCACTGCTGTAGTCTGGAGCCCAACAGCTCTGCCTTACTCTTGGGTAGTTCCAAATCCCTGACAAGGTCATTCAGTTCACCTTGTGTTATGAGGTGTGGTTCAGAGGAGGAGGATGGGAGAAAATGTGGGTCCTGTGACATTGATGGTTCAGGACCAGAAGTTTCATCCTCTTCCTCTTCCTCGTCTGACTCAAGTGAGAATGATTCTGGTGCATCAGGAACCGGCAGTCCTTCTCCGTGGGGTACTGGGCGTATAGCTGATGGAATGTTTGGATAATGCACAGTCCACTTTTTCTTCTTTGACACACCTTTCCCAACTGGAGGCACCATGCAGAAGTAACAATTGCTGGTATGATCTGTTGGCTCTCTCCAAATCATTGGCACTGCAAAAGGCATAGATTTCCTTTTCCTGTTCAACCACTGGCGAAGATTTGTTGCACAAGTGTTGCAGCATATGTGTGGGGCCCACCTCTTGTCCTGATCTCCAATTTTGCAGCCAAAATAAAGGTGATAGGCTTTCTTAACCATAGTGGTTATACTGCGCTTTTGTGATGCAAAAGTCACTTCACCACAAACATAGCAGAAGTTATCTGCACTGTTCACACAAGTACGAGGCATCTCTGCTCACTTTGGCTAAACAGAAATGTGTCCCTTTGCAAAATCAAACACTGACAAATAAGAGAGCACGACACTGTATGTTTTCTAGAGCTGATATAGGGCAATTTGTTCAGCAGAGTGATGTAAGCTTCGTTATGATTGCATTATCCATGACTTCTAGGAATAACATGATGCAATTCATATCCTGTATGACGCAATACCAGCTTCAGATTGCATCATTCATTGTTTTGCCTAAAAAGCAAGTACTGTCCAAACCCAGTCATAGATTTATTCATAGATCCAGTCAAAGATGTATTTTAGTCATTTCTGGTTTAAATTGAGATCCCTTCCCTTTATAACTCACTTATCCTCCGCCATTCCCAAGTCAAGGGTCGTATATACTGACCCAATAGCATATCTTGAAAACTAGAGCCAATCAACAATTTTAAGCATCATTTTCATTCTCAGTGACCCAGAATTAGTAATGTTTGACTACATTTATTTCAGAAGCATTTTGGCTGTAGAGCAGTGAATCAGTGTCAGACACAACTTTAAATCTTAGGAGTTCCTGGGATCCTATGCTCAGGTCCAAATACTGTTTCTCTCTCACAATTCATGGACATAACAAAACTTTCACAACAATATCTTTGTACTGTCACCTTTACAATGTCTTCACTTGGAATATTCAGGTCGAATGACAAAAATAAATATTAGACAATGGCAAACTGAAAACTTTCCTTTGGGGTGCTTTCTGGGTTTTTTTCTTTTTTGACTTTTTGAATTTCACAGTGATAGGATTTTTAAAATAGTTAATCTCATGGTTTCAGATGTTTACATCTGAAATTTCACAGTGTTGTGACCGTGGGGGTCATGACCCAAAAGAGGGTTGTGAGGGGTTGTGAGATTGCCAGCCTTACTTCTGCGCTGCTGCTGGCTGGGGTGCTGCCTTCTGAGCTGGGTGGCTGGAGAGCAGCGGATGCTGGCCGCCACCAGCAGCAACGCAGAAATGAGGGTTGCAGGGTATAGAAAGGTCATCACTTTTGGAGGGGGCAGGGCCGGCCTCACAGGTGGGCGACCATCCAGGACCCCATAGTCGGGGGTACCGTGGTCCCCCCCCAGCCAGACCGAGGTCTCTTTAATGACCGAGGGCTGGGTCTGGAGCTGGGAAGGGGCCGGGCTGGGGGCGCCCCAGCTAGGGGTTCCTACCATGGGTCAGGCTCCAGCTGCTAGTCCCGTCAGGGCTGGAGAGGGATCGGACTTCCTCTTCCCCTGCATGGGCTGCTCCTGGGGCTGAGTCAGACTCACCTCCAGGAACCTCCCTCGTCTGCAGGAAGTGCCGCGGCTGCGCTGGCTTCAGAGCACAGCCTCACTTCTGCACCCTCACTTCTGCGCTACCTTCAGAGCTGGGCTCCCAGCCAGCAGCCGCAGAGCTTCCTGAAGCCATGGGAGGTTCCCAGAGGTGGGTCTGACCCAGCCCCCAGAGAAGCCCCTGCAGGGGAAGAGGAAGTCCCGTCTCTACCAGCCCAGCCGGGACTAGCAGCTGGAGCCCAGAGCATGGTATGAGCCCTCATCGCCGACAACAGTCAGATTTCATGGAGGAGCTCAGATTTCACGGTCTGTGACATGTTTTTCATGGCCGTGAATTTGGTAGGGCCCTACAGATAAACCATGCTAATGTCAAATAGCAGTGCAAACAGCCCCCTCAAAAAACAATCTGAAAAAAAAGTTAACTTTACCTCATTGTATTAAAGGTTATCAAGACAAATCATGTCACTTTCTGTTTTGCATTTTGTAGGTTTGCTTGTTTTGGGGGGTTGTTAATTTAAGCTATGATTGCCTTTTATTACATTAGCATAAATTTATTCTGACAACAGAACTAAGAGACACCCTTAAAAACTATGTGAGAGATGGTAAATCGAGTAGCATGTTAAACCTCAGACCTTTGCACTTGAATTTAAAACAGTCTTATAAAACATGGTTTCAAAAATGTGCCACTACTGGAAAAACATGACAAATGCCATTCACAATTGTGATCTGTTGGCAGAGGTTAGTCAGGTGGCTTACATAGTCCTTGCCCACACAGCATGGTCTTATAAAATGCTTTCATTGCATCACTTCCACGAAAAATATACATTTATTAAATACATCAGTTCACTGATACTACTAAAATAATCTTAGTGTCTGCAGGGACACAAATTTACCATAAGCTTTTTATAATCATTTATTGAGACTAGTAACAAACTTGGGGGAAAGGGAAACCATTTTATACAACAAACTGCTCTGAATTACTAGCAAATCAAATTACTCGATGGGTGAAGCATGAAAAGAAAGTCATTGTAAACCATGGAGAGTTCAATGAGTTGTTTTCCACTACCATTCTAGAAATCTGAGCTCCTCCATNGAAGGAGAGTTACCGATTTTTTTCCTTCTTATTTTTAATCTATCTTAATCAAAAATTCAAAACAAAGTATGTAAAAAGCCTGATAAAAATCAGGCTGCCAGATAAAATATTAACAAAGACTTCAGATGTCTCATTTTCCATTTCAGTTTCTCATGCTCTTTTTCTGTATGAGACAAGAGCAAGGAGGTTCACCCATTGTTCATGAGAAACAACTTTAGCAGAAAGAGATACTGTCTGCAGCACTTATCAATATTTAGAGCAGCAAAGCACTTGGCAGGACAGTGGATTACAAATTTTAATGATCTGTGTCTAACGCACGAGTGCTAATTCTAAACATGATCAATACAGACAAGAATTCCCATCAACACACACAGTTTTATTTTATTTTAAATTACATTTATATTATTTTATTTTTACTTTTTCATTGAGAATTGACAAAATCAAGGTTTTCAGTGTCCATGCAACTATGCTTACATCAACAGAAGCAATGTCATTTCTAAAAGGTTGTTGTTTTTAATAGCACTTAAACCTATTTGATAGTTAGACTTGACTTTATAACTAATGGAAACAACTACAATGAGTCTTTTTATATAAATATATATGTTTGAAAAGTCATACTGAACTGTTACCATTTCATTTCTGTGATAATGCTTTGAAAGCACTTAACAACTGCTCCATAAAATCACTAAAAATGCACTATCATGTGTGTTAGAAAAAAAACAAAACAATCATTTTGTTCAGTTATATTTTCTTGGGAAATTGCATTTTAACTATCTTAGTGTGTCTTGAGAATAACTGTAAAGAATGATTGCAAAAAAACCCTAATTAATGGTGGGATATTAGATAAAACTGAGTTTTCTTTTATAAAGTATGTTCTTAGTAAAGAAACCTCTTGGGAAATTATTTCATTGACTTATACAATTATGACTAATGCACTAGCCCTTTACTTTGGGCATAATATACTACTGTTGGCCACTTTTCAACACAGAGGCAATTGCTTTCCACAACAATTCTCAACTCCTCTCTCTCTCTAATACAGATGTAGAAAGACAGAACTCAGATAACTGTCATCTTATAGCTATACATCACTGGTTTCTTATGAAATCACACTAACCAAGTGATCTGAATTGTTTGTCAAATTATCGGAACTCCAAGAATGTCACCAATGCTTTATAGCATGGCTTTTCAGAGCTTTATAGCCTTATATTATAGTTTTAAAATTACTTCAAAGGGTTTTGCAGGGGTATAACTGAGGGCTAAAACTGACTATATCTATACACATAAAATGGTTGTAAATATCGATATGATGTTTTATTTTTGTGCATATAAACATATGGAGGCAGCAAGGTCTAGTGAATAGGGCACTGTACTACAGTCAGGAGACTTGGTTCTGTTTCTAGCTCTGTCACTGACTTTCTGTGTGACCTTAGACCAGGGATTCCCAAACTTGGTTCATGGCTTGTTCAGGGTAAGTGTCTCACGGCCCGCCAGGGGCTTACCCTGAACAAGCCGCGAACCAAGTTTGGGAACCCCTGCCTTAGACCAATCTCTCCATCTCTTTGTGCCCTCTTCGTACCCTTTGTCTTCTCTATTTAGACTGTAAACTCTTCAGAGCACAGACTATTTTCTACTATGAGTTTGTACAGCACCTAGCAAAATGGGGCACCAATTTCAGTGATGCCTCTAGGAACTAGTACAGTACAAATAATAAGAATAAGAATTTTCAACTTAAAATTTCTATTTTGACTAGCAGTTCATATGCAGCCCAATAGTGGACATGCAGGACTAGGGTAATTTTTAAACTTTGGAGGAAGTTTAGCCAGCAGCCATATTGCCTGACTTTTGAGGGCTGAATTTTATAACAATAACATTCTTTTAATGATTACTCAGTTGCGTAACTTTTTCTAACTGAAAAACAATTAAATGGTTTGTTTAAAAAAAGAGAGAGAATGTCCTTGAAATTTGGATTTATATTCAAATTCAAGCCTTTTATCCTCAACATCAAGGCCCTGCACAACTCTGCCCCTGCTACTTTTCTGCTGTCATTCCATCCCAGCCCTTTCTTCCTCCGTCTATCCTCTTCCCCAATTTCTTCTATATTCCTCCTTTGTGCTGTCCTGCTACACACTTATTTGTGCTTTCTTCCCTGCCACCCCTTATACTTAAAACTCTCTCCCTCTCCTTCAGTGCCAAATAGCCTCCACCTCTTCATATACCACTCCTGAAAAGATTTTCTGTGACAATAAACCTGAGATTCAGTAGATTAAAAAACGCCAACCAAGATATCTACAAGACTGAACCATCACTCAGTGTATTATATGTAATTCAACTGTATTGTCTGAGTCTAATTTAGATCAAATTTTGAAAAATTACAGTAATGACTTGAATTAAACTCCTTAGAGTAGTGACCGTGTCTCCCTGTTTATCTGTAACATGCCAAGTACAAAAAAAGTGCTCAGAACATAATTAACAATAACAGTACTTCTCCTCGGTCTCCTCTTTTTCTGTATGTCAAAGGGTCTGATTCACCACTGCATTACACTAATTTTTATGTCTATGTAATTCTATTGATTTCAGAGCATTTACACTGGCGTAAAAGTGGAATAACACAGTGGTAAATTAGGACTAAGAGATGTCACTGGGGGTTCTTTGCTTTATTTCAACCAATTAACAGTCTGTTTGATATGAGAGTGCAAGAGGATCATTATGTCTGAAGGAGATGATTAAAAACAATAGATATAAGGCTCTTGCAAAATATGAGCCTGAGCTTCATGAAACAGCAGTAAGGTTTATTACATTAATTCAATACTTCTTGCTAACTATAAAGTTTTCAAACTAGATATGCAATGGCATATACATAAAATATCTACTTTTTAAGTATCGAGCACTTTTCACAAGGGTCTTATTTTGGAAATAATTACTGGTGGTATTCTGACATGACAAGTTATTTTTTGGCATATTGCTGTAAATCATGTTATGATGCTACATCCTATGAATGGCTAGAATCTGAAGGGGATACTGTAAAACAGTTTATGTTCATATTTTATCTTATGTCCAAATTGTTATCTAACAGGGATTTCAAACATATATTTGAAACCCACAGTGTCTGTACAGTCCTTTAAAAATGTATAGGATAAGGCCAGTCATTTCCAGTCCTTGTCATAAGGTGTTGATTTAGCGTGGTGCTGTCTACCACATTCATTTACAGTGTCTACAACAAGGGAATTTGGGGATGGATGAGAAAATAAAAAGTCTATGTCCTTAGAGGGAACATAATATTTTTTATCTGCTCTTTTTCATGTGGGAGGCATTATTGCTGGTGTCTGCCAGATGGTTTTTTCTGGGTCTAGCAGGGCCTCGTTGACAGGGAGTACAATACGAGCTGATGACAAAGTATGTAAGATGTCGAGCAGCTTGTGTTGTGACTCCTTTGCTTCTTTAAGGGGAATTTGTAGCAAGTCTGCTACTCTCTTAGTAAGATCTTGGAATTGTTTGAAATCTTCTGCCATGGTTGGTGGGGACTCATAACGGCTTCGTCAGGAGAGGATGAAGAGATGTTCATTGTTGAAGTAATCTCCTTGTCCATTCTTGCTTCCTGTTCCTCAAAAGTCTCCTCTTGAGAATCAGGAGGTCTAGATAGGGAAGCTGAGTGAGATCATCTTCCTCTATCCCGATGGGCAATGCTCGAGATCCTGAAGAACTGGTAGGCTGCCCATGGGTCTCAGTACAGCCACTGATATTGTGCAAAGGGCATGAGTGGGGGCACCCAAGGGTGGGCCTTACAAACTGGATGGGCCTTAACTCTCATGGTGGTACGGCAGCTCTGAGACTGTTTCCGGGTGACTGATCCCTTGGTATTGTATTGGGGAGCCTTCCACTGAGACTGAGTATATGTCATCCTCATCCTTCTCTTTCTCATCACTCAATAGAAATGGAGCAGTCAAAGACACTGATGGTGACTCTCTTGGTACTGCAGGAATGTCAGGGAACCAAGATGTAGTCGGTACCACAATTGTGAAAGTACTGAGTACAGGTGATTCCAGTGTCTCTGAGACTAGCACGTTTTGGAGAAACGTAATTCTTGCGGTATTGTGGTAGCAGTTGATACCATTGAGGCAGGCTCTGTGCGAGCAGTTGAAGTAGAAGGAGTCAATGGCCCTTGCAGGCTTCTTCGCTCCGACGAATGGCCAATAGATGTCAGTCAGGGCTTTTGTGGGGCCGAACTACTCAGTACTGAGGCCCTCATTGACGCCACCAGTGCCACGTTCATGAGGCTACTTTGTTCTCTACCACTCCTTTCTCCCGATGGTACCGATCTTCCCGAGCCTATGCCCTTACGGTCTTTAGGCTTACTGATGGTACAGGTATCTGAGGAGCCTACAGCTTCGTGGGTACCCAGCCTCAGGTCAGTTGGTACTGAGGAGGTCGACCTAGTCAAGGATCTCTTTCCCGGTCAATTCTCTATTCTAGGGACTTGTAGCCCACTTTTTTGAGAGGAATCACCAGATTTCCTCTTTGAAGTCACTGGAGAGTGTTGAGCTGAGGTCATTGATAGGATCGACATCTCATCCGGTACCACTGTATAGGGTGGGTCCCGGGTTGTAGGCTGGTCTAAGTGAACTTTCCATCATGAGAAGTCTGAGCTTCAGGTTTTCTTGCCCTTGATTTTAGTTTCAGTCAAAAAGTGCACTTTTGTGGTACTTGAGACACTCTGAGACAGCGAATGCAGTGTGAATGGCCATCGCTGAATGGGATAGCTTCTCTGCAGACAAGACAGCGTTTAAACCCGGGGGAGCTGGGCATACACTTTGCAGGTTTCATTTCCCAAAAGGGAAAAGATGAAGAAGAGCTAACTAAAGACAGGGACATAGCTATTCCAGAAAATAAAATTAAAGAAAAAGAGAATTTCTTTTATGAAAAGTAAAGAAGGAGATTATTAACCTAATGAAACTTCTATGAACTATACTATTAACTAGGAACAAAGCTCAAAAATAGGTAAGTAATTGTGAAATCAGACTCTGCTATGGCTCCGTCTCAGGACAAAGGTGGTTTATTTAACATGAAGTGAGTAAAATTGGACAATGTATTCTCAAGAAAGGCACGCCATTGTTCAATAAGTCTTTATAACACTTTATTATGTTTTATTCTTTTTTTTAATGCATCCAAACATCCTATTTGCTTTTTTAATTGATGCTGAGCACTGGGTATGTGATGAAACTGCTGTTATCAGGCATACTGGGGGAACAACTAGTCTCTTGGTAACTATCTTCTATTAATTCAATATCTCTAGGGTACAAAATATGCTATTTCTCTCTAAATAGAAATATGATAATGCCTCTTATAATGTAACTCTGTTTTGATGCACTTCCATAAATACTATGTTATACAGTTTCCCTTTGATGCACTTATCAATATAATAGAAGAATTTTTAAAGTCAGCAATAACACTAAAAATATATTATAATGAAGCTTCTATGAAAACACTACTCTAACCCTATAGATCCATATGCAAATTATCAGATCATTGTTTTTTTTATTCCATACATGAGTCTATGTAAAATATTAAACTAAAATAAACTGTTTTATTATGTTAGAATATGCAAAGATATATGATAAAGGAATGAGTTAAATAGTATGTGGCAAGTAGAATTCTATATGAAGCACTTTCTGACTATATGTTGTAAAACAATTAATACTCCTTTAAACACTGGAAATTCTAAAACACTGCAGAGCTAGGGTTTCTCATTATCCTGGATTATTTCTACAATATATTCGGAAAGTATAGAAATCAGTGTTAGATACAAAAATGATAAACACTTTAAATTATACAAGCGCTCGGATACTATGATAATGGAAGCAAAGTACTGATATAGATATACAGTTAATAACAATAATGAATCAGCTCATATGGCGAGCTTTTTCACCCATAGATATCAATGGAAGTTGAGGGCTCATAACATGTTGCAGGAGTGCTCAGCACCTTGCAGAATCAAATGTTGTCTAGGCAATATATTGTATGTTATTTTCAATAGCAACATTAAGTGGTAACTTAGTGGCACTAACCTACAAAAGAAAGCCATAAAACATGAGTTAGGTTGTCTTCCAAAATGGAGTTCAATAGGCAAGCTATTAAATTGTCTCTTTTTATGGTTATGTATTTAAGGACATGCCTTTATCTTACAGGACACATTAGTGTACCATAAAATTCAAAATTCATATCATTCTTGCAGATATGACCTTAAAAACTGAGGTACTCACTATTCTACACAGAACCATGGGCATTCAGATCCACTGAAAATCTCAGCCTAAATTGCCAACAGCACAGTTTTAAAGAACAGTGATTTATCCTAGTATCCTGGTCAAATTTTTCTCCCTTCCATTGTTATACACCAGGGGTCGGCAACCTCTGGCACGCGGCTCGCCAGGGTAAGCACCCTGGCGGGCCGGGCCAGTTTATTTACCTGCCGCGTCGGCAGGTTCGGCCGATCGCGGCTCCCACTGGCCGCGGTTCGCCGCTCCGGGCCAATGGGGGCAGCGGGAAGCGGCGCGGGCGAGGGATGTGCTGGCCGCGGCTTCCCGTCGCCCCCGTTGGCCCGGAGCGGCGAACCGCGGCCAGTGGGAGCCGCGATCGGCCGAACCTGCCGACGCGGCAGGTAAATAAACTGGCCCGGCCCGCCAGGGTGCTTACCCTGGCGAGCCGCGTGCCAGAGGTTGCCGACCCCTG
>QXTE01000088.1:152632-199761 GCA_003942145.1 Platysternon megacephalum
CCCCAATCCCTAAAGGATTGAACTCACAACCCTGGGTTTAGCAGGCCAATGCTCAAACCACTGAGCTATCCCTCCTCCCCAGTATAATGTCCTCACAACTATTGAAACACCTATTGGAAATAAATGCCCCAAATCAACCCAAGTGTTGGCAGCAGTTTCATCAGGATAAAGACAGGCTCCAACTGGATGAGATTCACGTGTTTGTTTTTGCTGTAAGAAGTAAAATATCCCTGCATGTACTTTCCCATGATTAGGACACAGAAAAAACACAGGTTACCTCATTGTTAAATGTAAAAGTGATTGTGTTGCCAAAAGAGTCTCTTTTCTTCTTAAACTTTGTAACTGAACTTGCTTTATATAACAGAAAATGGTGTAATTGTTCCTATAGTACATGATAAAACTTACACACCAAAAAAAAGAAATCAAAAGTATTACATCATTCTGTTATGACTACTTAGATGTAAGGATTCCTATTGCATTTATATTATTAAAACATGTTATACAGTTGTTAAAAGAAAAATAAATCATGTTAAGCTTAATTTATTCACTGTTTCTAAGATGCTGGAATTACTGATGACTACAACTGACTATCCTAGCTGTGTGAGTTTTAAGAGCCTAAGCCCATTGACTTCAATCACCTTTGGAGCAGGTCCTAAAAGAAATCATATAATTAATGACAAAAATACATTCTCTATATTCCATAGTCCAACACAAACAAGCTCATTAGCAAAGTAAGCACACAATCCATCATTGCTGTATTACCCAAAACTCCCAATAGACTTTAATGGGAAATTAGGAATGGGATGGGAAATAACTCTCCTAATGTACACATTGAGTAAGAAGAGAGACAATGTAGATACAGGACTTGTGATACATAGGGTGTGAAAAGCACTATTATATCTTCTTGTTCTAATTTTCATATAACTTAAATAAACTTGTGTAATCTCAAAAACAAGACAAATTTTAAGCTAGACCCTCATGGAGCTTTGCTAATTTACAGCTGAGGATCTGGCCTTAGTTTTTTATAAAGTGACCTCTTTCATCAGGAAGGTTTTTCACTTCTTTCAGCTCTTCATCGCTGATCAAAATATAGTAGCACATTCTTTTATGCCATGCTACTTTAAAAGTGAAGGGAAAAGCTCTTTCCTTGTTTTCTTTCCTTATTTAGAGATAATATTTTTTCCAGAAAACAGTGCTGATGTCTTAACAGCTACATTGATGGATGCTGGTATTAGTAACAGACACATCACAGCATTAGACCTTAGAAACAAGTACTCTAAACTTTTTGACCATAAATAAGATTTCTTTTTGATATTATAAACTTACAAAAGTTAAGGCAGGCTTAAAAGAAATGTAGCACATTAAAATAAAATACGGGTTTTCTTGTTTAAAAGATTACAGTAAATTAATATACACTGATACTTCATCGTGGTTGGAATCTGATAGAAACATGGATGTCTTTCTCCCTAATAGAGCAAGCTAATTGTAAAACACATGCTATGTACTGCCCAGCTCCATTCTGTTAATCTTCTTATTTGCCTTAACTACCAATTTGCTAATCTTAAACATGTCAAATGCCATAAAAGATTTTTACTTAATCTGTCATTTTTAAATGTGAAGAACATATTTATGAAAATTTGGTTAAAGGTAATGACAATTTTGAATATTTTTAATAAAAACTATGGGAGGCTGGTATTTTGTATTGTTTTAATATTTAATTGCATTATAGATAAAAGCTGGAATATGTTCTAAGAACAGGCAAGACAAACCTGTCTGCTTACTTTGTTTCAAACGTGGTTCAAGACACAGACATTGGTGAAATAGGGAAGACAGATGGTTTGATGGTAACTACACACGTACACCATGCCATATTTGCAGTAAAACTATAGACAAAAGATACAGAATAATATGTTTAGTATTTCTTGAATTTATATGCTTCATACTATAGACTTTAAAAACAAATTGGATTCACTGAATTCCAAAAAGCTGAAATATCCTCAAAAGTATTATCCTTTTGTTACCACTTATGTATACCATTATGTCATTAATATGAATGGATAAGCTTTATATGTATTTTATTATAAAAACTTGAAAAAATCACTGTTAGGGATATGTAGGAGTGGTATGCATAGTTACAAAGCAACTGAGATTTGGCTTGTTCATTCTAGAGTGGGTTAGAGACTGAAACTAAGAATATTGTGGGGCTGAATGAAGATGTTAACAAGGTCTATAATTTATTTTCTTGTTGCCTTTATTCTACCTGCAATCAAAATAAATGTGGCGAAGTTAAAAGTTATGACTGGTGAACTGGAGACATAACACTTACAATCAAGTCTGGGCCTGATGGCACGTAGTCTGGCTCCAAAAGAAAAGGGAGAAACTGGAGAAACCTAAGCTACTTCCTGCTTTTTTGCTGGTTGAAACTACAGTATTTTCTTTTTCTATGCAGTTTAATTGCATAAATGTATTTTATATTGTCTTAGATTGTTCCTGTTCACTCACTTGCACTCAGTACATACATTTAGTTAAACTTACACATCACTGTGTTGCATTACAAAATCTCGATGATCTTCATTTACCATTCTTTACTCCATCTCATTGCACAGCAAAGACAATCTGAATTAGTTTTCATTAATATACATGCCTCTCTATTTTTTACTTCATCCCTATTAAACTCCCAGTTTGGTTTTAGTGGAAAAATAAAACAAAACAGCCTTTGAATTTAAAAATAAATTAAAAAAAACTGATTCCACAGGCTCTGCTTCACTTCCTGGTTAGAGGCAGGGGCTACAGCTGCTGTTCTGGAAACTTCATGAGAAGGAACCATCAGAGCATCACCAGAAAGAGAGGCATGCACAGGGCAGGACTATACTTGTTGGAAGACAAATGACCTGTTTCTCCTAATAGGTTTACAGGGGAGGAAAAGGAAGAGCCCCAAAATCCAATTCTTGCTGAGGAGTGGGAAGGGTGTAGAGTTCAGCCTGAGTGGAGCCAGAAGAGCTGGAGGTCAGGCCCCTGGTTTCTTCAGAAGAGCTGTGCTGGAACTGGCAGACAGGTTTTCCAGCAAAGTGTTATTGATTTCCTACTCCTCCAAATAGCTAAGTCTTGGACCATATTCACAGATTCATAGATTCCAAGGCTGGAAGGGACCATTGTGATCATTTAGTCCAGGGGTGGGCAACCTGCCCCTGGAGATTTCCACTACTTGCATCCGAAGAAGTGGGTATTCACCCACGAAAGCTCATGCTGCAAAACCTCTGTTAGTCTATAAGGTGCCACAGGATTCTTTGCTGCTCTTTCAGAAGTGGTGCGCCGAGTCTTCATTTATTCACTCTAATTTAAGGTTTTGCGTGCCAGTAATACATTTTAACGTTTTTAGAAGGGCTCTTTCTATAACTCTATAATATATAACTAAACTATTGTTGTATGTAAAGTAAATAAGGTTTTTAAAATGGTTAAGAAGCGTCATTTAAAATTAAATTAAAATGCAGAGCCCCCCGGACCGGGGGCCAGGAACCAGGCAGTGTGAGTGCCACTGAAAATCAGCTTGTGTGCCGCCTTCGGCACGCGTGCCATAGGTTGCCTACCCCTGAGTCTGACCTCCTGTATAACACAGGCCATAGAACTTCCCCAAAATAATTCCTACAGCGTATCTTTTAGAAAAACACAATCAAATTGTATGTTGGGTTAGTGGTGCAGACAAATACCCCGTTGAAATCAGGCCTTGGTATATATTATCCCATACCTGCCAACATTATTTAAAAAACAAAACAATTGTTTCTAATTTGCATAAATAAGGAGCCAGCATTCCCCAGTCCTGCATTTAATTTTCAAGTCTCCCATTAATTATACACTTTCCTCATTCAACCCCAGCATTTAATTTTCTAGCTCCAACCCACAATGCCCACTCCTGCAGTTAGTTCTCAAGTTCCCCATACAATGTACCCTAATGTTTAATTCTCTACTCCACTCTAGAATTTCTCTACCTTTCCACATCTTTCCTTCCCTTCCACTCCACACCCCACCCCAGCATTTAATTATATACCTCCTAACCTATAGAAGTCATCTTCTCCTTCTCCGTCCTGCTTGGTTGGGGGCTTCCTGATGGCTTTTCCCCCGCACAGACACCTAGCTCTTCTCCCATCCTGGCCAGTGAAAAGGGGCATTGCTAGGAGCCTTCTCCTTCCCCGCTACTGCCAGGGACATGGAGCCACCACTGACATCCAGAACAGGAGCTGCTCCCTAGCCACTTCACCACATATAAGTGCTTATAACTCTGCAGCAGAGTAAATGCAAGGATGAACTGTCTGCTCCACGTCTTGAAAAGGCAGGTTGTCACTCAGCATGTTCAGTAGCTCTGTTTGGCTGTCCTTTCCCAGGAGCCTGGGGAATGAGAGATGAAAACCACTCCTCATAGATTAGAGTTTCTCCCTGAAGACGCATAGGAGGGTCTGAAAACCTCCAGCCTACATAGAAACTTCATAGAGTTAGCAGGTCTGCATTCACAAAGCTTTATAAAGAGCATTGTATACGATCTGGGTATTATTAGTAAAAATAAGAAACCAAGAACTTTCCGGCTTGGAAGCTGGAATGTCAGGACCAGGTGTCTGGGATTGACAGACAATGACAACCTACAATACACAAGCAGCATACGGAAGTCTGCTTTGATAGATCATGAGCTGTACAAACTTAATGTTGACATTGCAGCACTTCAGGAAACAAGACTTGCAGATTCTGGTTCTGTCCAAGAGGCCAATTACACCTTCTTTTGGCAAGGTAAAAGTAGCAAAGAAAATCGTCTGCACGGTATCGGTTTTGCTGTAAGAAACAAGTGGGTAAAGCTCCTAGAAACACCCACTGGGAAGTCAGAGCATATCATCTCACTTAAACTTCAGATGACCATCAGCTCTGTGAACATCATTAGTGCCTATGCGCCAACATTCAAATCTAGCCCCAAGGAGAGGATACATTTTACGACTCTGCATCAAGTTGTCAAAAGAATACCATCAACTGAGCAACTTTTCCTCCTTGGTGACTTTAATGCAAGAGTTGGTGCAGACAACAAGTCATGGCCAGATTGCCTAGGACATTTTGGCATTGGCAAGATGAATGAGAACGACTTTTTGAATTCTGCGCCCGAAACCAAATGTGCATTACCAATTCGTATTTTAGAGGGAAAAAATCACCACAAACTATCATGGCGACATTCAGGCTCAGGCCACTGGCACCAATTAGACATTGTTATCATCAGGAGGAAAGACCTACCCTTAGTGCAGAACACTTGCACATTCCACAGCGCTGTTTGTGACACTGACCACTCCTTGATTTTTACACAAGTGAAGATTACAGCCAAGAAACTACATAGAGCAAAACCTAGTAGCAAGCTCAAAATCAATGCTATTAACACCAAAAACCAGAGGAAATGCTAAGAGTTTGTGAAGGCTTTTGAACTTAGCATGCATGGGAAGTCATTACCAAAGAAGGCAGAGGAATTCTGGCACGATTTAAGAACAATACATGAAACAGCTTTAACTACATTTGGGAAAAAGAGACCATCAAGAAAGGATTGGTTTGAAGAAAATGAAGCGGAACTATTACCTCTCATCAACATTAAGAACACAGTCTATCTGGAACACAACAAAAAACCAACAGAGAGCACCAAAGTGAGACTTCGACATGCAAAAACTGAGGTGCAGTGAGCAAGCAGACGCTGTGCAAATCATTACTGGATGAAGCTCTGTGAAGAGATACAGACAGCCTCAGACACAGGAAATCTCAAAGTCATGTATGACGGCCTGAAGAAAGCTCTAGGTCCCACTGTCAACAAGGTTGCCCATCTCAAATCGCACAGCGGTGACACCATTACAGATGAAAGCAAGCAGTTGTCTCGTTGGCTTGAACACTATTCAGAGCTATACGCACAAGAAAGAAACATCACCAGTGAATCACTGGACCAAATACCAACTCTACAGGTCATATCAGAGCTAGATGTGGAGCCCACTGTACAAGGGCTAACCAAGGCCATTGATTTGCAAGTGGCAAGGCTCCTGGAAAAGATGGCATCCCAACAGAAATCCTCAAGTGTGGGAAAGACAGCCTATTACCATATCTTCATCAGCTGCTACTTAAATGCTGGAAAGAGGGTGAGGTACTATAAGAGATGCATGATGCAAACATCATCATTTTGTATAAAAATAAAGGCGAAAAGGGCACTGCAACAACTACAGGGGTATCTCGCTACTAAGTGTAGCAGGAAAAGCTTTTGCAAAAGTCATCTTAGTGCACCAACAACAGCTGGCAAATCGTGTCTACCCTGAATCACAGTGCGGATTCAGGGCTGAAAGAAAAACTATAGACATGCAACATGCGACAACTCCAAGAAAAGTGCAGAGAGCAAAACTGACCATTGTATATTGCCTTTGTGGACCTAACCAAAGCATTTGACACAGTAAGCAGAGCAGGTCTATTTGCAATACTAGAAAAGATAGGATGCCCCCCAACCCTGTTAGGTCTTATATGTTCATTCCACAACAACATGAGAGCAATTGTCCAGATAAACGGATCCACTTCGGACAGCTTTGAGATGAAAAGCATAGTGAAGCAAGGATGTGTTCTTGCCCCTACACTCTTTGGAATCTTCTTCTCGGTACTCTTGAACTGTGCATTTAAGGACATGAAAGATGGAGTGTATCTCCACACAAGATCAGATAGGAAATTCTTCAACCTGTCCCTACTTAAGTCAAAGATCATAGTCAAAAAGGTGCTAATCAGGGAACTTCTATTCACTGATGCTGCTGCCCTCATCGCCCACAATGAAGTTCTACTACAAGAACTCATGGACTGCCTTTCAAGTGCCTGTCAAGCATTTGTTCTCACTGTCAGCATCAAGAAAACAGTTGTATTAGGACAGGTAGTTCCACAAGCTCCTTCAATTACCTTAAATGCAAACCAGCTAGAAGTAGTCCAAACGTTCAGCTATTTAGGTTCTACACCAACCTCTCACTGGATGAAGAACTAAATGTTCGCATTGGGAAGGCTGCCACCACCTTTAGCAGACTAACTAAAAGAGCATGGAACAACTGAAAGCTTACTATCAAGACCAAAATGCTATTGTACCAAGCTTGCATCGTCAGCACTCTCATGTATGGTGGGGAAACTTGGACAACTTATGCTCATCAGGAGTAAAGGTTAAACAGTTTTCACCTACACTGGTTACGCTGCATACTCAACACCAAATGGCAAAATAAAGTCACCAACACAGAGGTTCTTCAAAGTGCAAATTTACCAAGTATGACAGCCCTGCTCAAACAAAGACGACTGCGCTGGTTGGGCCATCTGAGTAGGTTGGAAGACAGACAGGATATCCCATAATGGGAGCTATCAGAGGGAACAAGAACAACATGACATCCCAAACTTCGCTGTAAAGACACATGCAAGGTAGATATGAAGGAATTTGGAATGCATCCTGACCAATGGGAAGTCTTGGCAAGTGATCGTAACAAGTGGCGCCATCGTCTCCATCAGTGTATCAAAGTCCATGACAGAAGCTGGCTCCCACAGCGTGAAGAGAAAAAAGCACGTAGGAAGCAAGCACCTGCCAACCAAGATACATACATTTTAAATAACTGCCAAAGATCATGCAAATCTCGGATTGGACTATTCAGTCACATAAGATATTGCAGACCATCTACATCGTAGGCTGCAATTCCCACTGTCTCTCACAGACGAAAGGATGCCAACGTGTGTATACGAGCTGGGTATTATTAGTATTATAATATCACTTGCAATACTATAAAATTATACATATATTCATATCCAGTAATTTAATATTATTATAGTCCAGGTCTATATATTGGATATAGAACAATTAGCCTTTGAATTATTTTTCATTATCATCTATATAATAAGATAACAGGATTGTCGCTCTGTCTGTGTGTCATTCGGAAGCCCAAAATGTCTGTTGAGTCAGCGTGAAGGGATGGAAACAGCTATTATCATGGTTAAGAGCTCTTTTTGTTCAATGTCACCAGGATCAATCATCCCTGGGATCTGTGCTCTGTTACCATCCAATTTTTAAATTCTCAGCCATTTTGACTTTCTAAATTACACCCATACCATGTACAGCTGCCGTATGGCATGTATCTATGCCATACCAAGAGTGCTACACCATTGTGATAGCAAAGTTAACTCACTCAGTCACCATCCTTACTCTACAGCTAATTTGCAAACCTATTTGTTTCAATTCCTACAGATCTAGAGACAGTATTTCATTGTTTTAATATGTATTAACTGCTTGATTAAAGGGATGCCATCAACTTAAAAATTGTATTTCTGTATGAAATTTCTTTCAGGTAATACTTACGATTACTAAAACTGAAAGAGATTAAAGAAATGTTTCTTTCTTTTCCATTTTGTTCACTTTGTGCATTTGAAAGCACTCTGTGTATAGTCAGTTTCACTGTTTCTCCTATATAATCAGTTTGCCATTGTTTATGTGAATTTTTCACAAAATGACAAGGGAGATAAAAATATTTTAAATATAAAAATGTTATTGTAAAACTAATAAATTGGCAGGTGTGGTATTTGAAACGTCTTTGAAATTTTTTTTTGAAACTGATAGTTTTCCCAACTTGATATAGCTTTCAAGTTGACAATATTGCTAACACTGTAGAATTTAAAGTGGGGAAAAACTATGAAGGTATCTATTGAAATTTATATAAAGATTATTCTCCTATTCTAGGGCAAAGCCCTTTACAAATGTAACCTATAGGCCACTACTTACCAAAATTAATATAACTTTACCTTTTGTTTTGGGCAGAACTTCAGGTGATTTACTTATAATAATAAACAGAATGTTTATTATTATTAATTTTCTAATTGCCTATAATTTGCTGCCGTGTGCTATATAAATGCACAAGCAATTACACATGAAAAATTTATGCTGTCACCACTGCAAATTCAAAGCAATGTTTTTGTTAACCAAGCACACAGGAATCAGAAAATGTTTCTTAAAGCATCCACAGCATGGTAAGGCTCTGCTAGCATTCAGCATATGAATCAGTAAAATGATAAACCAATTCCCTTTTAGAAAACACAGGGTCTTCTCTCAAATCAAAGTTTTTCAAAATTAATATCAAAGTAAGATGATGGATTGGAAAATCAAGTGATCACACCAAATTGCTATGTAGTAAAGTCCAGTATTAGCCATCTTCAGTTAATAAAAAGTGTTTTCAACATACAGTCAATGACAACATTAACAATGGCAATCGCTCATGTTTGTCCTTAACATTTTTAATATCAAACGAGTTTTCCAACTGTGAACTGTACTGCAGTGATTTCATCTAATATTAAGCCTTCCTAAAAGATATGTGGGAAAGGGCAGTCCAGTAACTGAACTCTAATCTGACAAACAAAATTGCCTAAACAAACGAACACTGCATGCTCCCATCTGGAGACCCTGAGTAAAATTTCTTGACATTTCATATTTTTAGTGATCAACCTTTCAGAAATAGCCTGCTTGTAATTTTCTCACTTTGTACTTTTTTACATACTCTTTGTTGCCTCAAACCTGCATTCTGAAATCTTTTTCTTTTTCTTTCTTTCTTTTTGTTATTACCAAATAACAGTTGCTGTCACAATATATATTTCCCAGTTTTGACCTACAGGGACCATCTTCTGGGTGGGAAGCTAGTTCAGGCTGCATGCTCATTCACAACCCTTTGCCTGGCTGCTGAGACTGCCAACAAACTTAGCAACCAGTCTCAGTTGTAGGTTGTTTTTTGTGACATGGACAAATTTTCACAAGAATCTATATCTGAGTCGACCAGTCTCATTTCACATCAACTACTAAATAGCCTTTATATGGTAATTTTTGGCCTCTACCAAATTGGGTTGGATTAAAACAAGTGACCAGAGATAAAGAGTTCTATATCCTATTACCAGTCCAGTATTCAGTTGATGCACAATCCCATTCTAATTGCTTATTGATGGTAGGCCATATTCTGAGCTGGTGTAAATCAGTGTAGCTTCCCTGAAGTCAATTGAGCTACACTGATTTATTCCAGGTCAGGATCTGAACCTGTAAGTCCAGTGCTAAAGCATCTAGGACCGCAGGTGGCTAGGGCTAGAGAAGGCTCAGTCCCCCAAAACTATTACCTGAGCCACCCTGCCACCCACGCTCATGCCTAGCTCAGCAGGCAAAATCTCACGTCCAGTGGTGCCAGGGCCAGGAAGAGGGAGGGACCGGGTGGAGCATCATCGTGGGAGGGCCCACCTGCATGCTGGATTCCCAGCAGGTAGAACTAGAATCCTCAGTCCTGGCAGGTGTTCCTGGCTCCTCAGTGCTTCCCGGGAAGTTCTGCTGGGATGGGGTGAGAGTTCCAGAGGAAGGGGGATTGGTGGGGGGGGAAGAGGAGCCCTGGGAAAGATCCTGAGGGGATTGTGGGGGGTAGAAGAGGAGTCCTTAAGGAAGGGGGGATCCAGAGGTGATGGGGGTAGGAGAATCCTCGGGAAGGGGGAGAGCCTGAGGCCCTGCATCTGGCAGCACCAAGGCCAGAAAGGAGACAGGGCAGGGCATTGTGGTGAGAGGGACCAACCTGCACACAGATGCATGCAGCAAGTTATGAGTACAAGGGGCTTATTGATATCTGGTAATAAGTTTCAGCCAGCCTGACCAGTTCAGTGTATCCCAACTCACTAACCTCAGAACCTGTATATAAAAGGTATCATGTAAGATATCAGCAGAAAGCTAACAGCATACTGCTCATTAATATTATTGCATGGTGTATGTATTGAGGACAAATTCAAAATTACAAAAATATTGAAAATTATGTTATCAAACTGTGTCTGCCAGGCAGGGCTAAAGTTACCCCTCCCTAGACAAAGGAATGTGGTTTGGCCACCTAAAAGGTATTTCCAAGGTTCATGGGAATATAATTACATAGAGGGTAAACAGGAACATCAAGCCAACAAGAGGAGAAGATTACAGGAACAGGTTGATTAGTATTTTAATAAACAGCAGCAGGGGAAGAAAATAACATGAAACTTCCTTCACCATCAGACTCCATGTCGCCTTCTTCACAGCTTGAATGAACTTCTCTTTAGGGGGTAATCTTCAGAAGAATCCATTTCAAAGGTTCACAGGACTATAAAAGAGTGATCTTTCACCTAAGAAGACAAAAGAACGAAGCACTTTGGATTTTGTGGGAGATCCTGACCAGAGGGGTGGTCCACCATCTTGCTCGAAGGTAGATTGGTAAAGAAACTACTGAATAAAGGCTGTAGCTTGTTTTGTTAAGTCTTAGTCTCTCAAAAGTGTTTTTCATTTTTATTTCCTTATAACCATTTCTAACTCTGTCCCGGGGCAGGCAAACTTTTTGGCCTGAGGGCCACATCGGGTTTCCAAAATTGTATGGAGGGCCGGTTAGGGGAGGCTGTATCTCCCCAAACAGCCAGGCATAGCCCAGCCCCCCTGCTTCTCACCCCCTGATGGCCCCCTGGGACTCCTACCCCATTCAACCCCCCCTGTTCCCTGTCCCCTCACCACCCCTGGATCCCCTGACTGCCCTCCCGCTGCCCCATCCAACCCCTTCTCTCATTCCTGACTGCCCCCCCTGGGACCCTTGCCCCATCCAACCACCCTTTCTCCCTGACCACCCCCGGAGTCCCTGCCCATGACTGCCTCCCACCGCCCCATCCAACCCCCCCTCTCCTTCCTGACTGCCCCCCCCCGGGACCCCTGCTCCCATTCAACCCTCCTGTTCCCCCCTCTGACCGCCCCAACCACTATCCACATCCCGCCCCCTGACCACCACCCCGAAGTCCCCTGCCTTCTATCCAACCCCCCTTGCTCCCTGCCCCCTTACCGCGCCGCCCAGAGCACCAGGACAGGCAGCTGTGTCGCCCGGCTGGAGCCAGCCACACCACCACGCAGCACAGAGTACCAGGTCAGGCCGTGGCTCTGCAGCCCCGCCGCCCAGAGCATTGTGCTGGCGGCGCAGTGAGCTGAGGCTGCGGGGGAGGAGGAACAACACGGGAGGGGCCAGGGGCTAGCCTCCCAGGTCAGGAGCTCAGGTGCCGGGCAGGAAAGTCCCGCGGGCCACATAGTTTGCTCACTTCTGCTCTATCCTTTATACCTGAATTCACTTAAAATCCTATCTCCTTTTGTTAGTAAACTTGTTTTACTTTTAATCTGAACCAACCCAGTACTGTGTTTGATTTAAATGTGAATATTAACTGCAGTTAAGGTGGCAAGCTGTTAGGCATTGTATCTTTAAAGTATCAAGAAAATCTTAATATCTCTCTGAATGGTCCAAGAGCGGGCTGGACATTGCAGAGCACATGGTTTGGGGGAAAGGAGGGAACGAGGAGGTGTTGGGGTCAGTTTACCAGGTGTAACCAAAGTGTGGATGGGATATAACAAGCAGGCTGCTGGAATCAGAATTCCTGAGTGAGAACTGATTAACACAGAGACACTCAGTGCAGGTTTGTAAGCTGGCTAGGAGCATCAAGGCAAGGGCAGCTCAAGCACCAGAACATTTTGAGGCACTCAGCGTTACAGGGTAGGCAGTGACACAATCCCTCACAGGTCTAGACTGCACCCCAGAATCTAACACCACCATTATCGCATTGGATGATGGTTTAGGCTGAATTCCCATTTGATCCTTCACCTATCTTTTGAGATTGCCAACAATGTTAACAATTGTGAATTGTTATTTTTTTTAAATTTAGACAGTTATTCCTTAGGTATTTGCACCACTGAAAACTATGGAAATTTTGCTGTTAGCTTCACGGGAATTAGAATGAGAACCCAAGAAAAAAAAATCTCATAGATGATAACTTCTGGTAACTCCCACTCTGGGCTGGATTTAAAATTACAGACTTTTTACTTTATTACCAATCAATTTCCTGCTCAATTCCATTGCTAATTTGGCATAATATTATAACAAAATGGGAACAGCAAGAGAGTAAAAATGATAATCCATTTTAAATCCTCATTTCAATTTCAGTTACGTACAACTTTGGGTAGATAATTCCTTTCAGGATGAAATTTGATTATGTGGGACTCACAGCTTGAGAAGGTATTTTGTTTGACAAATATGCCAGTTTTTCAATTGAGACTCAAGTAAACTATATATTTCCCCATATATTTTCCACACATTTCAATGGTTTATTTGTACTCTGAGAAGTCATATATTGCTTTACTTTTTTCAAAACTAGTTTGGTCAATTGATTAGGTCTTAATGAGAAACATGTACTTTGACTATTTTGAAAAACCATGATTTTAAAATAGTGAAGTACATAATTTTTATGATACTTCAATAATTGTGAAATACAAAGAACATTTACCTTCCATTCTGACAGTTTCAATATGTTGCTGTCATATTCAAAATCAAAATTGTTTGTATTTGACAACACTATATTGAACATGTGTTTCTTAGCCACTATATTAATTTAATAACTGTATATGTGAAAATCAGGAAATGAATTTGTGGGAAGTGTGCAGAGATGTTATGTACACTTTACATAGCTTGGGACTTTTTTGCACTGTTAACAATCCTGAACAGCCGTGTTCACCAAAAGTACCCCTCCAAACTTGTTCTTTTCACAGACCACAACCCTTTATAAAATTGTAAATGAATTACAGTAAGTGGCAAACAGATGTATAAATATAACCTGGGATAAATAAATTATAGAAATCATTGTAACTTGTAAAAGCAGGCTCTTTCAGTTCAGAAGTGGAGAATGGACAGGTGGTCAGTGATATTATAAGTATGGGACATTGATGATTCTCCTTTAGATCATTAGGTAGAGCTATTCCTTTGGTAACCACAAATGCTGGATTCAAAGGGATCGATATTAGGTCAACATACCCCAGATTTAGGTTGAATAAAAATAAATCTTTACAAAACCTAAGACCAACAGAAATAGTGTCCTTTTAAAAAAATATTTTTAATGGAAATAGTATTTCCCAATAAAAATTTCCTTACAGCATTTGCAACCTAGACATTTCAGCACTGTGCTAGTGCATCAGAACCTGAAAGTGAATACAACCAAAATACTGTTTGTTTTTATTTCTAAATAAAGTAATAAAGCCCTAAGGCAAGGCTGTACATAAATAAAAAAAGGCCTGATAACTTCCACTTTTGACACAAGATGATAAACACTAGGTCTGAGATTGCCAGAACATTGATTGCAGTCCTGGCAAGATGTCTAACTAGTTGTTTGCATGCACAATTCTGAAAACTTCAGACTAGAGGTATTGGTACTGGGGGTGAAGAACATGAGAACTGAAGGGCAGGGTTTCGGATGTGCATCTGTCATATTAATCAGCATCCCTGTTTCTTTCATTCCTTTGTAGTGGACATTTTCTATGTGTATTTTTGAAGTAACACCTCTCTGCCAGATAATTTGCTGATTTCAGAGTAGCAGCCGTGTTAGTCTGTATCCGCAAAAAGAACAGGAGTACTTGTGGCACCTTAGAGACTAACACATTTATTTGAGCATAAGCTTTCGTGGGCTACAGCAAGCTTATGCTCAAATAAATTTGTTAGTCTCTAAGGTCCCACAAGTACTCCTGTTCTTTTTGCAGATAATTTGCTGACACTTCCCTGACAATACACTGTAATATTCATTATTTAATAACCTTTTCTTTCAATAGGTGTAATTCCATTACTTTTCACCAGGTGTCCCAGAAAGTCATTTGAACATATCTGCTTGGTTTGGGTGTTATCCCCAGATGATTGCCTGCCTCTCCTAAAAGTTACAGAAAGGAACCAGGTAGTTTAAGCAGTGAAGTGGAATGTTGAGGGTTCTTTGATCCAAAGCTGGAATCTAATGACCCTAAAACAGTCCCCATAGTACGTAAAGAAGTTTGAGATTCTAAGTCATATATTTTTAAAAGATAACATGCAACTTTAAAATTCAAGCTGGATGCTTTTCTCATAAGTAAAGCAATATCAAAAGAGAGATAATAGTACTCACTTTAATGCCTCAGTCAAATTTTGCACTACAACAGGCACTGAATTTTAATTCACAATATTTTCTTTTTCCTAGACTAAACACATGTAGACATCTCTATTTTATCTATGTACATTAAGTTATCATGTATTTGCATTTAGTCAACATCACTTTATAGCAAGCAACAATCCATATTATCAACATCACTCAGTGTACAGTATGCCCTATTTCTATACTGCCATATACTGTAATTAACCTATATTAACAAAATAAACATTTGATCATCATTATTTAATCACCCTAGCAGGATGTATATAGTCCATGCAAGAGGCCAAAGTTATAGCTGCCATGGGAACTGTAACCATTCATTTCCTGACTTATGTGGGTTTAACAAACTCAAAAGTAAAACCAACACAGTTTTTGGCATGGAATATATATTGTAATATGATATTATTGAAGACTTCCACATTTACATAAGAACAAACAGCAAATATTATAATTATGCACGATGATTGATTAATGAAGAGGAATGGATTTTGCCTCCAGAGCCCTAAAAAGTGTTTCTGCAATTGTGTCATAATAGTTAAGGATTATTTATCCTTGTTTTCCTGGTTGTCTTCTCATATTTCCTCATAAATTAGACTCAGTTATTAGGAATCATCAATATTTTCTTAACGTTGATCAGCAAATCAACGAACAAGAGGAACTGGAATTGCTCATTTATGAGCATAAATTTGATCTAGATGGTATTACTGAAACCTGGTGGGATGATTCCCAGGATTGGAATGTTAAAATCAATGGTTATAAACTATGTAGGAAGGATTAGGTGAGCAAAAGGGGAGGGGAATGGCACTCCATGTAAAAAACGGCATTACCTTAAGTTTCCAGGATTCTTACAACTTAAAAGAAAATGATCATGAATGCTTATGGATCAATCTCCTAATAGCAAAAGCACAAGAAGTTGAGGTCTGCTTAGGAGATCACCAAATCACACTAGGGGACAGGATAATTGATTCCTTACGCACTTCTCTATAATATGTAGGAAAATAAGATGCATGATCATAGGGAACTTCAATTTGAGTGACACATGCTGGAGGTCTCATGCTTCCAGTATTAAAACATCCTTGTAATTGCTAAATATTATAGACGATAATTTCTTAGATAAAAGTGACCTGATCACATTTTATAATGTGCAAGCAGAATAAAGTCCAGACCAGTGATACTCTTGGTGTTTAAAACAACCAATTTCATAAAGTTGAAAACAATTATGAGCTCAAATGAGCTATGAGAAAGAATTTAATCAGAAAAATGTGAATGATGATTAAGAATTGTTTAAGAACACTTTACTAGATGCCCAAAAAACCACAATTCCATAACTGAGGAAGAAGGCCATATTGGTTAAAAAACTTTTAGACGGGAAGGCAGCTATAAAAGATAATATATATTTATACACACATACTATATCTATATCTATATATAGCATCAAAGGACTGGAAGGGACCTCGAGAGGTCATCTAGTCCAGTCCCCTGCACTCATGGCAGGACCAAGTATTATCTAGACCATCCCTGACAGGTGTTTGTCTAACCTGCTCTTAAAAATCTCCAATGATGGAGATTCCACAACCTCCCTAGGTAATTTATTCCAGTATTTAACCACCCTGGCAGTCAGGAAGTTTTTCCTAATGTCCAACCTAAACCTCCCTTGCTGCAAATTAAGCCCACTGCTTCTTGTTCTATCCTCAGAGGTTAAGAAAAACAATTTTTCTCCTTCCTCTTTGTAACAATATTATATATGGAAGAAAGGGGAAGATGATAGTAATGAATATAAATCAGAAGCTAGGAGCTGTAGTAAATTGATAAGGGAAGCAAAGGGAGAACAAGGTTAAGGACAATAAGGAGTTTTTTATGTATGTTAGGAACAAAAAGAATCCTAACAGTGGTATTGGTTATTACTAGATGGAAATGGTTGAATTATCAATAACAATGCAGAAAAGGCAGATGTGTTCAATAAATGTTTCTATTCTGTATTAGGGAAAAAAGATGTCATATCATATTCCACTGATATCTCAGAAGGATGTTAAACAGCAGCTAATAAAGTTAGACATTTTTAAATCAGAAGATCCAGATATGTTGCATCCAAGAGTTCTAAAAGAGATGGTTGAGGACTTGTTGGATAGTTAATGTTGATTTTCAGTAAGTCTTGAAATGCTGGGGAAGTTCCAGAAGACTGGAAGAAAGCTAATGTTGTGCCAATATTTTAAAAAAATAAATGGGATGATCTGGGTAATTAGAGGCCTGACAGTCCGACATCAATCCCAGGTGAGATAATAAGTGCCTGATACAGGACTTGATTAATAAAGAATTAGAGGAGGGAAATATAATTAATGACAATCAACATGGGTTTACAGAAAACAGATCCTGTCAAACTAACCTAATTTTTTTTATGAGACTACAAGTTTGGCTGATAAAAGTAAAAATGCTGATATAATACACTTAGAATTCTATAAGGCATTTGACTTTAACACTTAGAAACTACATACAATTAGCATGACACACATTAAATGGATTAAAAGCTGGCTAACCGATAGGCCTCAAAATGTAATTGTAAACGGGAATCATCATCAAACAGTTGTGTTTTTTTAGTGGGATCCTGCAGGGATACATTCTTGGCCCTAAGCTTATTAATGATGTGGAAGGAAACATAACATCATCATCAATAAAGTTTGCAGATGACACAAAAATTGGGGGAGTGGTAAATGAGGAAGAGGAAAGGTCACTGCTACAGAGCAATCTGGATAGGTTGGTAAACTGGGTGCAAGCAAACAAGATGAGTTTTAATATGGCTAAATGTAAATGTATATGTAACCCACACACCTCCTGGGTGAGGTGTTCTGTCCCATCTAGTGGCACCGAAACCACTTAGAGAGAGATGAATGAGTCTGCTCTACAGCCTTAGCTAAAGGCTATGTGGCTTTTAACTCATGCATTTAGCTCCAGAGGCCCCAGGTTCGATCCCGCCCACTGACAACCAGGGTCTGTCGGTGTCACATATACATCTAAGAACAAAGACTGTAGGCCATGCTTACACAGTGGGATACTCTATACTGGGAAGCAGTGACTGAAAAAGATTTTGGGGTAATGGTGGATAATCAGCTGAACACAAGATCCCAATACAATGCTGTGGCCAAAATGGCTAATGCAATCCTTGGATACATAAACAGGGGAATCATAAGTAGGAATAGAGAGTTATTTTACCTCTTTATTTGATACAGGTATGACCACTGCTGGAATACTGTGTCCAGTTCCGGTGTCCACAATTCCAGAAGGAAGTTGATAAATTTGGGAGAGTTCAGAAAAGAGCCATGAAAATGATTAAAGGATTAGAAAACATGCCTTAGAGCAGTGGTTCCCAAACTGGGGTTCGTGAACCCCTGGGGGTTCATGAAATGTTACAGGGGGTTCTTGGGAAAAAATTCCCTAATGGCGGATAGAGCTGTCCATAGGGACCCCGGGCAGCACAGGGCCAGCAGCCCGGAGCCTTGGGGACTTCCAAGAGCTAAGCAAATCAAAGCAAGCGTATCTATCACACTGAGGAGATTTAAACTTCAAGACTCCTTATATGAAATAGAAAGGGGAGTTGGATATTTTTTTTGCTGTTTTTAAAATTAAATAGGCAGCTAGTGTTTTTAAATTATTATGAAGAACAAGTTTAAGCTTTGTTGTAATGTGCATTGTTTGCCTGGACTGCTCAAGACCTGAATGCTTGTGTAGGAGGAACTCTGAGTTGGCTTCTTAAATACCTTCATGCTGTTCCATATCTGATACTCCTTGATGAAACATAAGAGCCAGAGGCGCCAGTACAGCGGGGCGACGAGGGTCACGTGCTGCCCTCGCATCGGCACCCTCCACCCCCCTTGGGTCCCTCCCCTTTTTTTCCGGCGGCCCCCATGGGCCCCCCCACTTTTCCGGCGGTCCCCCCCGCCGCGGGGTGCACGGGAGCTTTGACCCTGCACCTCTTTTTTCTACTGGCGCCTCTGATAGGAGCCTTGTCTTATAACAGGCTTAATCAAAATTGATACAAGCTACAAAAGTGAGATCTTGGAAGAGTGTTGCCGTTTTCATAATGTAATAAAAATACTGTAATGATAAATAAAAATGAAGAAATAGCGTGTAATAAGCATGTCATAAAAACAAATTTTATATTTCCAAGATCACTGCTTTGATAATTTATGCTCAGGTAAGGGAGATCATCCCTGGAAATATTCATTTTTAGGAGAGGGTTCACAAGACTTGACATTTTAGTGAAAGGGGTTCGCGGGTTGTTAAAGTTTGGGAAGCACTGCCTTAGGGTGATAGTCTCAGGGAGTTCAATCAATTTATTTCAACAAAGAGAAGATTAAGGGGTGACTTGATTACAGTCTGTAAGTACCTACATGGGGAACAAATATTTAATAATGGGCTCTTCAATCTACAGAGAAAGGTATAAAAATGATCCAGTGCCTGGCAGTTGAGTTAGTCAAATTGAGACTGGAAATAAGACAATTCTTAACAGCGAGAGCAATTAACCATTGAAACAACTAAACAAAGGTTGCGGTGGATTTTCTATCAGTGACAATTTTTAAATCAAGACTGGAAGTTTTTCTAGAAGATCTGCTCTAGGAATTATTTTGGGGAAGTTCTATGTCCTGTGTTATACAAGGGCTCAGACTAGATGATCACAACGGTCCTTTCTGGCCTTGGAATCTATGAATAAATGCAGATCAAAATACTGAGCTTACACCTTTTAACTTTACTTACATTACTTGACGTCTGTAATTCTTTTTTACACATATTTTCAAGTACTGCTGCATTCCCCCCCTACCCCCACCCCCGAGGTTAGACCGTTGATTAGGTGTTTCTATGGCACTTTGTTAATATTCATCACGCTGGGACAGGATTGCAGAATGCTTCTATTTTTGCTCTAGGAGTTTAACTTGGAAAAATATCTACATACTATCTAAAATATATAAATTTATACCCTCATAAATTCTTTGTTGTATATGTTTTGTTAACACATCTTATTCTTTCAGAAGAGCTGAGTTTTCACTTGTACAGCTGTTATTTGCAATTCTGAGTCCTAACCTACAATTTGTGTTTATTCTTGTGCATTTGCTGAGTCTGTCCTTAAAATTCAGAAGATTTCAGACAACATTTGGGCAACACAAGACAGTTTTGCCTGGTGATTTAAAATGCATAAAAATAACATGCGGCTGCAGAAAACTACAATACTTTAAAGATACTAACTCTATTTAAATAAATGAAGCTCCATTCAAATTATATGTACACGTACCTGCCATCAAAAGCTTTAGGTCAAAGAAAAGCAGAGCCAGGAATTGAGTGGGCAAGGATCAGAGTTCCAGCAACGGCACTGATTATGCCCCTCCTGGCACAAACTGCCAGTTTATTTGTTTTTGTATATCACTATATCGTCGATTTCTGTTGGATCAAAGATATTTTAGTTATTTTAATTACTGTTGTAGCATTTAATGCACTGCAATTTTGTTTTCTTTAAAAATTGTATTAATATATATTTTTGTTGAAATTACAGCTACCGTAGGTTAGGCAGGCTGTAACATAAAACCAAACCCATAAGCAGACCCAGTACCTCCAGTCAAGTGCTGTTAATCTTTTAGACTGTAAGCTTTTTGGGGCAGGAACGGTCAGTTACTATATGCTTGTACAGATCCCAGCACAATCTTACAGGTTGGCCTTTGGGCTCTACATAATACAGATGCTAAATAATCAACAATAATAATAGATTGCTGATGGAAATAAAAAGCTATTTAATTTCTTATAATTAATACAGCTGAACCCATCTCCCTCTTAACTACAGCATAGTCAGAATAAAAGGATTTTCACTAGCAAGTGTTTCAAATATCTAGACTATAGAAAGCTCATATTTAAATTAATGATGTTTCTATTATGTTCAATGTATTTGTTAGAAATATTTCTTTTCCTTTTGGAATTTAAATTGGCACACATCTGCGAAAGAGGAAAAGAGACAAACTAGTTAGCTAGATTACCACAATGAATGAACAGAGCTACTTTATTCTCTTGTCTTAGGTCATCTGATAAGAAAAAACCTGGGTCTGTGACTGCAATAATTGATTTAAATTTATAATTTTAAGCAATAAGCTCACTTGGGCAGGAAGCTGTGTTTATACATGGCTGTAAACTCCCCAGAAGGGCTTGCTGATCAGCTCTCTTTGATTCTGAGGGCTTGTCTACACTACAAAGTTAAGTCGACATTAAGGCAGCCTATGTTGACCTAACTATGGAGGTATACACACTGCAATGCTCCTCCTGCCGGTTTAACTCTCCTGCTACGCAGACATAATAAAACCACCTTGACGAGAGGGTTAGTGCTTAGGGCGATGTAGTTAGAGTGACAAAGCATTAGTGTAGACACCACATTGCTTATGTCACCCTACGTTGTCTCCAGGAGGAATCCCACATTACCCATCATGACTGCTCTGGTCACCGGTTTGAACTCTGCTGCCCTGCAACCAGCTATACAGGCATGTGCCTCTTCCCTTTTAAAGCCCCGGGATTTTTTGAAATTGCTCTTCCCATTTGCTCGGCGTGGAGAATTCACACATCAGCCCAGCTGACCATGCCGGCTCCCCGCAGCAAACATGCTCCTGCCTGGAGTACACCAGAGATGGATCTGCTGGGTCTGTGGGTAGAGGAGGCTGTGCAGTCACAGCTCCGCTCCAGCTGCAGGAACTTTGATACCTACAGGCAGATTGCTTGTGGCATGGAGAAGAAGGGGCACGAAAGGGACATGCCAAGTTGAAGGAGCTGAGGAAGGCATATCAGAAGGCAAGGGAGGCCAATCATCAGTCTGATGCACTGACAAAGAGATGCCGCGTCTATAAGGAGCTACACACCATCCATGGTGGTGACCCGACCTCCACTGCCAAGGGTCCTGTGGATAATTCAGGAGGGAAGGGCCTGGAGATAGTGGCCAGTGGAGTGAACCCCGAGGATGACGTGGTGGGTGAGGAAGTGGAGTTGTAGGAGGATGGGGGACAAGCGACAGGGACATCCAGTGGCGTGGCAAGCCAAGACCTCTTTTTAACTCCAGAGGGATCCAGCCAGTCCCAGCACTCCAGCTCTGGCGTGCCTGTTACAGGAGAAGGAAACTCTGATACTGTGCTGATACTGTGCTTCGATACTTCAGGGAGACGTGGCAATGTTCTGCTTTTTTTAATCATAGTAGAAGAGGGATTGAAATAACCAACACAGGTACAGTTTGTATCTGCTTCTCATTCTCCTGTGCAGCTAGGCAGAAGGGGCACTGTGGAATAATTGGTTTATGGACACTGAGATGTCCCAGGAATCCTCCATACAGATCTCTAGGAAATTTTCCTGGAGGTATTCTGCAATCCTCTGCCGAAGGTTTCTAGAGAGGGCTGCCTTGTTTCTTCCCTCACGGTAGGAAACTTTGCTCTGCCAATCGGCAATGACTTCTGCAGGCACCATAGCAGCATACGAACCTGGTCTGCAGCCATATGCATGCAGAAGTTGTACTCTTGCATCCTCTGTTACCCTCAGGAGTGAGATATCAGCTGCTATTACCCCCACTCCAAACTGATTCACGACTGATTGGTAGCAGTCTGGCATTGCCAGCTTGAACACAGCAATCACTACTCGCTTCTCCAACTTTAGGGCAACTCTCATTTTGGTTTCCTGGTGCTGGAGGGCAGGGGCGAGCTCCAAACACAGTTCCAGGAAGGTGGCTTTGCACATCCAAAAGTTCTGCCGCCACTGTTCGTCATCCCATACCTGCATCACAATGTGATCCCACTACTCAGTGCTTGTTTCTCGAGCCCAGAACTGATGGTCCACCAGCTGCTCCATGAATGCCAACAGCAATCTTGAATTGTTTTTGTCCATGTCACACAGTAGGGCAGACAACATGGTGTCATCATTAGATTCACAGCTCATTAAATACTGCAGGATCAGGTGCATTGTGTTCATAACACTCATCATAATACTGGAGAGCAGTGCAGGATCTATGCTTTCTGACAGAAATGGCAGGCACACAGTTTACAGGGTCTGTTGAAAAGCGATGTGAGAAGTACTAGGAAGCCCATGGGATGAAGAAAACTGCATCATGGCACTGCAACCCCTTCCCACAACACCCACCAGCAGATGGTGGTGAGTTGCACAGTGGGATGGCAACCCACAGTGCACTGCTCTCTCTGTCGATGCAAGAGCACCTACTGTGGATGCGCTCCACCATCTCAAGGAGCACTGTGTGGACGTGCAACAGCGGTTTAATTACAGCGATGGATGAACGTCGACATAACTTAAGTTGACTTAACTTTGTAATATAGATATAGCCAGAGCTAAATAAAATTAACAGCATTTGAGGAAAGTTGTGAATAGCATAAATGGAAATGATAAAAAACTTCTATGATATTACAACATTTTATATAAGAGGATTCCAGAGGACCAAGAATTCCATAATGATAGATAAGACTGAGGGGAAAACTTGAGAAACACTGGATCTACAATTGTCTCAGCCATTGCTACTACTGTAAAACAAGTTGACAGTCTCAAATAAGAGGCAGATAAAACCGCGACTCAAATTATCTGAGCTGGATAAATTTAATCATACAAACATTATTTTCAAAGGGTAACTCCAGTTGTGTCTGCCTGGAGGATGTTTTCAGTCCCAACTGTTACAGATGATTTAGCATTAAGTTCAGAGGCTGAAACCTTCCCAGTTTGCTCAACCACACTGTAAACTTGTGGACTGACTCAGTGGAAGTAAAACACAGATTTAGTCAGGAAGGGTTTACTTCAAAGGATAATGTTTGTAACTAGAAGTCAAAACATGTTAACATATGTGAAAAAAAGTAACACACAACTCCCCCATGCCTGGTGTTCAAGCCCATCTTATGACCCTAGGTGCAGAGCCCTGACCTCTCATAGTCATTCTCCCTTCTCTGTCTCCGAAGCAGACAATTTAGAGACATACAGCTGTGGAAAAGGAGTGGAAAGATGAGTTAAGTTAACTTCTTGGTCACTGAGAATCAGGTAGATGCCCTGCAGCCTGACACACACACTTTCTCAAAATGCTCATTTATAGTGAAAATAAATATAGGCATATGTTCAGAATGAATTAGCTGACAATGCTGCACTACAAAAATCTTTACTTTTCATTGGATAGAAGTACTCAATCGATAATTATTTCAAGCCAGTATAACACAATCAGATATGGTCAGTTTGTGAAAGCAGCAGAAATAAATGGATTTATTCTACAACAATTTTTTATAAAATAAAATAGCCAAATCTGATTTCTTATGGATTCTTTTTTTAGTCACATTCCAACTAACTGATGAAAGATTCCTCATTATTATAGTTAGTCGATTTGGTATGACAGAATCCAAAGTAAAGCAGAAAGCAACCACAATCCCAAATATTTGTTTTCTGTATCGTCTCAGGAACCCTCAAGACCTTAGTAAACATTGCATTATGCCAGCTCAAGCATACAGGTAGTAGGTAGACAAAGAATCTACAAAATTAAAGTTGCATTCATGTACAGGAGGGATATGTTTTATCTGTAAACAACAGCTGAATTGCCTAGTCTTTCTCTTTTAAGGCCCTACCTATTTTGTCACTCCTTGTCTGTCATACCTACTAACGTACCTAATCATTGACTTCTGCCTTATTCTGCTGACAATGGCAGCCTTGATGGCCTGTAGAGTTGCCAACTTTGGTTGGATGAATTCCTAGAGGTTTCATCACATGACATTATCTTTAATTTCTAGAGACTCCAGGACAATCCTGGAGGGTTGGCAATCCTAATAGCCTGCTTCTTCCTCAGCGCCTTCATGCTTTCTCCCATGCTACCCCTTGTGCATGGAAAAATATCCCCAGCAAGATCCAGAAAACCTTATCCTCTTTAAAACCTACTTCTGCCATAGTGTCTACAAATGATTGCTATTTGGCACTAGTTAGGCAAGTGGTGAAGCCTTTCCTTCTCCACTAAATTCTGTTCATTTTATTGTTACCTCATCCTCCCAACACACCTGCATCCTATTTGTCTGTGACTCCCACTTCTTGTGTCCTGTCTGACATGTGGACTGAAAACTCTGTGGGTCAGGGCTATCTTTTTTTTGTTGCTTGTCTGTTCAGTGCCAATCACAAAAGGGCCCTGATGCTTCATTTGGTTCCCCAGACATTACTACAATATACATAAATAAAATAATTACAGGTCTGTCTCATCTTACGCTGGGGTTACGTTCCGCGGTCAGCGCGTAAAGCGAAAACCACATATAGTCAAAATTACATTGAGTGTAATGGCGGGCAGAATCGCCCGCACTACAGAAACAGTATTTAAATTGTTATTTTTCTTTTGTTGTTGTTTTTTTCTTGTTTTTGCCGACCGCGTAAAGCTGAAATCGCACATGTTAAATGCGCCTAAGATGCAACAGACCTGTACAATGGTGATGATACATACATATCCTGCGTCTTTAGTTTAAATCATCATAATCAAATGGCTTTCTCCAGTCATGGCCTAATTTTAAAGTAAAAGCTATCTTCCGCTAGAGTCCAAAGGTAAAGCATAAACGAAGTGAGCTCTTTTTGGCTATAGCCCCTGGAAACAGCAAAATGAAAATACCTTTTGGTTTTCTCCAGACTGTTTTCATCTTTGCCATTCTTAGCTCCCTCCCTGCGCAGGTTTACAATCCCTCTTGGGAAAGGGAGGCTCATTTACATTCCACCTTGGAGAGCCTGCTGATTCACTCACCCTTACTGCAGATTGCAAGCAGGCAGGTGGCTCAATTACACTTTGCAGGAGCACCTAGCTCTGTGGGGCAGAGCTTTACTCTATCCTTGACACTTATTGAGCACAATTCATTCACTCCATACATACTTGTGCTTTACAGTCTTTGAACCACGCATTAAAACAGTGGTCCCCAAACTTTTTATGTCATGCCCCCCTTACTCCTAATGTAATCCATCTGCACTCACTGGGAGCTGCAGTTGGGGGCGGGGCCAGGAGCTGAGGCTGGAGCTGCAGCTGGGGTCAGGAGCGGAGCCAGGGCTGGGAGCCAGGCTGCACTCAGGGGCCAAGACTTGGGCTGGGGGCAGAGCTGCGGGTGGGACTGGAGCAGAGCTAGGGCAGAGCAGGGCAGGATGGTGCTCCCTATCCGCCCCCCCAGGAGGGCTGGTCCGGGCCCCACCGCGCCCCTCCGAATGTTCATCCGTGCCCCCCTAGTGGGGCGTGTCCCACAGTTTGGGGACCACTGCATTAGAAATATACAACTGTTTGTAAAGCATGTAAACAACTTGTACCAAAATGTTTATCAGTTTACTCTCAAAAGAATTAAAATATGATTTTGTATCAATCCATTTTCTGGTCTCCTGATAGCATATGAGCAAAGATATAAACTTAACTGATTCTGCACATGCACAACACACCTCATGTAGAACTGTACCCTTGCCTCTCCTTTCACAATTGAGAAAATTAACTGCAAATGGCCAGATTATAAAGCTTCTGTATATTCCTAAAAAGTGACACATAAAGAGATACCTCCACGGTACACACTAATGTTGGGTGTTCTAATATTTATTCTTTTGAAATAAATTATGAAAATAAACTGTTCTTCTGCTAGTAAACTGAGCCTGATGCTCTTCTCATTTACACCAATTATACAATAATGTTATTCCACTGACTTCAATGGAATTACTCCTGATTTACACCAGTAGTAACAGGAGAATCAGGCCCATTGCCTTCAATATTATCAAAATCTATGTACCACTAAAGCAATGCAATTTGCTTTCAATTTTGTCGTTTTGTAGTCTCTATTTTTGGGGGTGTTTCATGTATCATTTTCTTTGCACAGAAACCTAAGAATTCATTTTAAGCTTTGTAGGTAAGGCAGTGAGTCATTATTTCAATTGATGACTAAGTTTTTCTTGATGCCTGAAAAAGATGCTTTTTTAAGTCAGGGTTTTTATTTACTAGCGACTAACCTCAGCAGAAAGCTTCCATTACATACTTCATAGATTTTATCACCTGAGACATGATGAACTAATTTTCTTTCCACAAGAAAAAGGGTGACAGTAAGATATATTTCAAGAATTCCACACAGTTTTTCAGTATTCTTTTTTAGGTTACATAGTAAGAAAACCCACTCCTAAAGGTCTGACCAACATTCGTTTCTCATCAAATATGCCTCACAATGAAAGGTATTTGTTCATTCTTGGAAACAACTGATGTAACCTATTCAGCCATACGTGGTCTCAAAGTTTGAACATGATTGTTATGCTTCCTTTGAAGACAGTGAACAAGGAAACAGCAGAACACTGTTTTGCACATACTCCAGATTAACCATTCCATGTATTGGAATATTTTTATGAAATTCTTATTCACTTGCAAGATTGGTTTTGGTTAAGCACTTGTTTCTAAAGAGAATTTCTTAGAGGTGGACTTTGAGACATGTCATAGAAAGGAACTGTTTAGGCCCAGACTATTTCCCTCTGCGGAAAATATATTATAACATTATATTTTCCCCAATCTTCTCTCTAAATTCAAACCAAGATTTATGGGGGATTTGAAAAGGCAATTCCCACTGTCGTAACAAAAGTGATCTTCATTATCCTAATTTTTTCCCAGATACTATTACACTAATGTTATTGTGTGGGTGTAAGACTCTCAAAGCAGAAAAAGAGCTGTTATGAGTATTAATGCTAATATTTTCTAAAGATAGTGATAAGTGCCCTCCACTCCAAATCAAAGCTCAGCTGGCACTTCTTGTGTGTTCAAACTTTAAAGCACTTACATTTATACATGTAAAAATGTAAGTGCTTAAAGTTTAATCACACAAGAGATGACAGCTGAGCATTGGCTTGGCGTGGAAGTCTGGAGGCCATGCTGCTGGGAATGGCTGAAGGGGAGGGGCAGTGGGATGGATTCCTACGAACCAGTGCCTGAGAAGGTACCTGTCCAGTGGAACCAGGAGTTAAGTCTCTGAAATTTTTAAGTTGAGTGTTTACAAGTTGGCATTATGATTAAATGAATGTCTGGAGTGTAATTTATCTGTAATCAATTTAATATTGATATAAATTACCTTAGGTGATAATTTTCATACTTTTTTTCATCCTTAAAGGGTTTTTTTTAAATTAATCTGGCTATGTTGTTGACATAAGAGTATGTTAATCAGGAGAAACTGTAATTATAAGCTAATGTTTTCTTTGTGGGACTAGTTTTTATGCAGAGAAGTTACTTACCTACATAGTAACTGGAGTTATTTGAGATATGTTGTCTATTCATATTCCCTGTCTGGTGTGCATGAGCCTGTTATGTTCTGGGTTGCAGACCGGTGAAGAGTTGTGTCACCTCTTACCCTGTAACGCGGAGTGCCGCACAATGCGCTGCTGATGTAGCTCTCAGCCTTGGATGCCCACAGGCAGCAACCAGCATGCAATCTATGTCTATGTATTGGGCAGCCTTGGTCCATGCTCTGGATCCTGGAGCCTGCCTGCAATACCACATAGTTCCGTTGGTCTCCACCAGCCTTTAACAACTGATAAAGTGATTCCCCAGCCCTGAATTTCTCCAAAAACGTGTGATATGAAAGGGCCAGCCCTATCCTGGAATCTTTACATTCCTCTGATTGTCTCCTTTGCCCCTGTGCTGAGGGCCAGAACCAGGCCCATGAACCATTTAAGTCCCAGTGAAGTCCACAAAATAAGTGAAATTAAAGTGATGCATGGGCCTGGTGCTAGCCCTTTACACACAAGTGAATATTACCCTGTGTCCTTTGTCTCCCTCCTTTTGATCTCCAAAATCAGGAATCCTTCCCCTGCCACAATTAAATTATTACTGCTGCTTCAGTGGAGGTGAAAAGAAGGGACTGGGTCCATTTTACTAACTCAGCTGATCAGTGGCTCTTTCAGGTGACCAATCTGCAGATTTTACAAAACACTCAAACTGATATGGATACGCTGGAGAGACACTGGAAAAAAGAGCTTTCTAAGGTGTCTCCTTAGAAAGCTTACTCTATGTTAATCTAAGAAATTAATCTATGTGATTAACACTACATAAGGACTTCTAAAAAGCATTTGTTTGATATTTAATGTAAATATATGACTATGGTCACAAGAAAATAATCCATTCTGGAAAACTCATTATCTATAACAACAAATAAAAGTGCACAAATATTTCTCATATTCCATTTTCTTAATCCCAGCCTCAATAAAACAAAGGTATGCTAAAGCCTTCAAATATGATTCAGTCACATTATCTTGAAGAGATCTTTCTCTAAAATTGTGAATAAGTTCATACATCAACTTTAAATCCTAAAACATTCAGTTTACACATTTAGATCACTGGTCTATAACAAAATGCCAGAAACATACCCAAAATGACATTTATTCGGGTCTGTTGCCATCTAAAATTAGATAAAAGAATAAAATCCCACCAGTCTTTCCATCTGGAAAGGAAAACACAGCCTAAAATACCAAAATGTGTTGACATATTTACATTAATTTACAAATTACATTTTAGTTTAGTACCGAACACACTGCATAAATCAAAGGATAACACCAAGTTAATTAGGGGAAAGGCCCATTCTGTAACAATTTTTGCATGAAAAATAAGTAACGCATAATGCCTGACCATATGGTCTTTTAGTCCTGTTGGCTAATTATCTACAAATCGCTGTACCAATTTTACAGCTGCTGGTTATTATTAACTGGAGTGTGTTTTCTCCTGAGAATTGTTCCTCCCTTTCACGTTTTTAATTTTACCAGAGACAAAGAATTTAGTATTCAAAATGTTTAATGTACTGAACTGCAAAGGATTCCTAGAATTGTCTAAATGTAGATTCTATAAAGCAAAGATATCTACCCAAACAAAAATATGATTAAATAAAAACTATGCTTCTATACATTTAGATACTTTTAAAACATGAAGTTGAAGTTATTAAAACAATTATATCTGCATCAATATTTTCATGTGTTCGGTTATAGCAATGCAGCCCTGGGCATACAAACTGACAGGCATTAAAATGGTGCAAGAATGATTTTTGATACAGAAAGCAATTAGCATTTTTTAATGATCTATTCTGTAGGAGCCATGTCTAATTTGGGGCATCTGCTTCTAACAATACTTCGCCATCCATGTATTACAGTTTAAATCTTAATTATTGCTTTTGCAATATAAGAACGGTAACATAACTATCAATTATGGAAACTACAATCACTAACAAAGCACAGCTGAGGCATTTTTGCCAACTAGACAAAACTAAAAGAATGAGTAAAATCCTCTTTTAACCACCCTCCTGTCCAAAAGAGCCTTGAAGTTCTACTCTTTGATTAGCAAGTAATTATGCAAATTCAGATCTACAATGCCAAAAGTTGAGAATAAATTACTTTGCTTTGCTTATTCACAGTATACATATAAGAACATAAGAACGGCCCTACTGGGTCAGACCAAAGATCCATCTAGCCCAGTATCCTGTCTTCCGACAGTGGCCAGTGCCAGGTGCCCCAGAGGGAATGAACATAACACGTAATCATCAAGTGATCCATCCCCAGTTGCTCATTCCCAGCTTCTGGCAAACAGAGGCTAGGGACACCAAATATATATTCTATATTTCTCCTTCATACATGTATGAAACAAATCATCACACTAGAGATCAATGATCTTTCAGATGCCCTTTTGGTAGTAACCCTGTAAATATCATCACAGTTAAACAACAGGCTTCTTTATCTCCCACATGCTAGAAATATTTCTCATTGAAACAGCTGTGATGTTCTGTTAAATTAATTTCTATCACTAATTTCCGAGGTTGCCAAAAGTGCTAACTGGAACACAACAATTTAAAATAATTTATTTTAAATTAATCCCAGAGTTGAGCATCTTCCCATTTAGTACCAAAATGAACATTCTTAGATGTGTGTAAACATCAAAATGTTTTTGTATTGTCAAAGATTTTAAAATTTTAACGGTATGATTAATGCACTTTCATTTTGAAAATATATAACCTAGCTTCCAGAAAGGAGGGCTTCAGCTAATTATTTAAATTTACCTTTCCCTCAATTTTATTAAACACACTAATCAGAAAACTCTTTGTGTATCAAAAACTTATTTCTGATGTAAAAAATTTTTTTTTTTTAAATTCAGGACGATCAGAGCAGACTGATTACCATCTGGGATTTGTCTGTGAAGAAGAACATCGATGGGTAGATGCCAACTCCTTTCTCATCTGTACTCCTTTGTTTTTCCTCTCTCTAGTGAAGACCCTCTATGGCAATTATATGTAAGAGGAAAAGCTGAATAAATATAAACAAAACAAGTATCGTAATCCTACATACTCCTACTTTATCACAGTTCTGGATGGGTTTCTGGATTGTTACAAATCCAGATAGTGAATTACCAGGCAAAATATCATTTTGAGATTTGAATTTCCCACCTATTCAGTTTGACAGAGTTCTAAAACACAAGGCTTGTCTACACAGTGTGGCAATGCATACGATGGTGTTTTTTTTTTAAAGTGCACTACCATATTGGACATTAATTGGTCTGTGTAGACCCTGTTGGTGTGCATTAAAATTTCCCTAGTGTTCTTTAATGTATTAAATACCACTATGTTAAGGCATACTACTGAACCTTTAGTGTGCAAACAAATTATTCCTTCCCTGCCAAAATTCAGGACCTGTTTGAACAACGGATATAGTTTGAGATAATCTCTATAAGAAACAGAAACTCTAGCAAATTAGAGAAGTAACAGTGCTCATAAGAAGCATTTTTTAAAGATTTTGGCTTAAAATATATTACAAATTTAACTATAGTATGTGCAACAAAATATATGTGTACAATAATTTAGAGCTACTTCTTAAAGAAGAAAGAATAGAAAGATTTACTTCCCACAGAGTGGGACCAAAATATTCTGTGTTCCATATAGGGTTGACAACCCTCCAGGATTGGCCTGGAGTCTCCAGGAATTAAAGATTAATCTTTAATTAAAGATTATGTCATGTGATGAAATCTCCAGCAATACATCCAACCAAAATTGGCAACCCTAGTTCCACACAATGTAGAGACTGAGAAAACTAAAGGTATGTCTTCATGGTAAAATTAGAGCAAGTAATCTACATTCAAATTAACTCCTCTTGAGTTAGGCTAACTCAAGTGAGATTATCCACACTGCAAGATAACACTGCACAGAGTGACTGATCTGGAATGAGATTTGGATTTTAAGCAGCAGGCCACAAAATTTAACACATGGGAGGGGCAGGACCCAGGCTGTCACCCAAACTCTCACATACCAGGCATTTTAAGTGGTTCCAGTGCAGAGGTTACAGGGCTCCTACCACATAACCCATAACTCGAGGTAGACTCTCCACACCCACCCCTAGGACTCAGCTTGCACTTCTGAATCCTACCACTCCCATCCCATGAGGGGGATAGAGGGTACTAAAGGAGGGGCCCCTGGCCTGTGAAGGCCACAATGTCTCCCCCTATCTCCTGAGCACAAGGCCCATCAGCAAAATCCCAGATCTTTTATTTCTAGGAACTATTCCTTTTAACTACACTGGAAGCTGTCTGCAAGTTGCGACGAACTAACACTCCTACCAACTACTACCACGAATTACTAAATCCTATTCCTATTTAACTCTGTCTCCAAGAGGCTGTGAGGAAGGCAAAAAACCCCACAAAGCCTATGCCAATTTGGCCCCAATGGGAAGAAAAAAATCCTTCCTGACCCCCCCAAACAGGCGATCAGTCAAACTGGCAGCATCTCCAAGACACAGCTCTGAAACTACAATTACAAGGCAGGGGGAGGGGGAATGGGCCATAAATAGAACAGAAAGAGCCTCTGCACGGCTTGGGCTAGGGTTTAAACAAATGAAAGGGGAGAGTGAAAGAACAACTGCTGTCTCACCAATGAATGGATAAAGCCTCTGCAGGCAGAGGGGCTACCCCAGCTAGTGCTCTCCTCTCACTTTCTACTGGGGCTGTCCCAATCACCACCTGTTTCATCAAGTTTTCCACCAGTTGAGGTGGGTTGGTGGTATTGTACTGGCAGCACAGAATTGCTGCATCCCCACTGTATTACTAGTTTGAGTATCAGTAGAGCTTAAACCAGGGGTGGGCAAACTTTTTGGCCCAAGGGCCACATCTGCGTGGGGAAATTGCATGCAGGGCCATGAATGTAGGGCTGCAGCAGGGGGTTGGGGTATGGGAAGGAGTGCGGGGTGTGGGTGCGGTGTGCAGGAAGGGGCTCAGGGCAAGGGGTTGGGGTGTGGGGAGGGGGCTCAGGGCAGGGGGTAGGGGTGTCGGAGGGGTGCAGGGTGCGGCAAGGGGCTCCGGGCAGGGAATTGGGGTGCAGAAGGGGTGCAGGGTGCAGCAGGGGGTTGGGGTGCGGGGTGCAGGAGAGGGTATGGGGTACGGGCTCTGGCCTGGTGCCACTTACCTTGAGCGACTCTGGGGTGGCAGCGGCGTGCCACAGGGCTAAGGCAGGCTCCCTGCCTGCCCAGGCCCTGCGCCGCTCCTGGAAGTGGTTGGCACCACATCCCTGCAGCCCCTTGGGAGGGAGGGGGCAGAGCGGCCAATGGGAGATGCAGGGGGTGGTGCCTGTGGGCGAGGGCAGTGCGCGGAGCTCTCTGCCCCACCCCTCCCCCAGGGGCCACAGGGACGTGGTGCCGGCCGCTTTTGGGAGTGGCGCGGGGCCCGGGCAGGCAGGAAGCCTGCCTTAGCCCCGCGGCACCACAGGGGTGGTAATCCTGCAGGCCAGATCCAAAGCCCTGACGGGCTGGATCCAGCCCGCAGGCCATAGTTTGCCCACCTTTGGCTTAAACCAACATCCTCTGAAGGGCCAGCTAACTTGAGTTCAAAACATCACTTTACTCAAGCTAGAGATTTGTGTGTGTGGATGGGAGTCAGATTAGAGGCAACACTTGAGTTATACCTTGAGCTAATACTTCAGTGAAGACAAGCCCTAAAAGACAAAGAGCCATATCCTCAAGTGCTGTAAATTAGTGTAGATCATTTGACTTCAATAGAGCTGTTCCAGTTTGCACTAGCTGAGGATCTGCCCCAAAAACTAGAAAAAAAGATCAGACTTTAATTTAGGCTGTAAATAACAGAGTGGTTTGTATTAAATTTATTTCACTGATTTTAATCTACAGTTTTTACAGTGTATTAAAGCTTTTATTTAATATATATTTTCCTAATTTATTTTTTTTCTTCTGTTCCCTCCTCGCTCCTTTTTATCCTATGACCAGGAAAATTAGACTTCATAAAACTCAAATGAAGTGTAGCAATGGCTGGCCCTTCAGGGATAAACCCATCAATACAATTGCAAATACACTTCTTGAAAGGACCATATGCATGACCATTTTTGTCTTATAGCAATGTCAGTTTCATGCTAGATTTCAAATACACCCTGACAATACAGCTATCATGCTTTAGTTTTGTTATTAATGCTTCCCCGTTTTACTCATAATACTATTTGTTTTACTTTTCTGTACAAAGGTTTAGTTCCTAATTTGGCTGGTACCCAGCGTTTTCTGCTGTCTTTGTGATTGATAAGTTTGCCGATTCTCAGTTATATGAATGGAAAAAAAAATCTTCCCCAAGAATAACAATTTGCAATTGCTTAATATGACCTGATGAATGTGCTAATTATTTCACAGAAGCAGATATGCTGTCACCTTTCATTGTTGAAAGCTGCATGCCAGACTTTAGCTCTATCGAAATACACACCATGCCTGTTTAATGTATAAAAACGATCTCGCCCATACATAATGAATGCTTGATTTGTTCACAATACAATGAATTGCACAAGTCTTCTTGGGGGTGGGGGGTGATTTATAGCATATACTGTTCACTAGTTTGTAATTTGTGATATTGTAAAGGGTTTGGGGATACAGTTTATTGAAAAGTACTATATAAAGTAATACTGCATTGTATTGTAAAATGCCAGAAAACATATTTTAGTTTTATCACTATAACCACCCTTGAGCCCTATAGTCAGATTTCAAGGGGTGAAGTGAATAATAATAGATTCTGAGCATAAAGTGGGAAAACCTTTGAGGAAATTCCTAGTCCAACAAAATAAAGCAAACAAGACTTTTTAGGCTACTGCACAAAACAGTCTGCAGTGGAGGGTTAAAAAATACCTAAGGTTTTTCTATTATATTAGGTTTTGAGCATTACATTATACTTGTAAATATATATAGCAGAGGAGACATGTCACTTAACTGCCGAGTTGTGATAACAAACTCTCATATTGCATATTTTTGATCACATTTGCCTATTACATGCTCTCATTCTTGTTTTCTTAATTCCTTCCAGATGATCACAGTATAAATTAAAGCCGTTTCCCTGTAGAAAAAAAATCACTTGATAAAAATGACATCTCAGGGCAGCATTAATTTATCTCCTCAGAGCCTTACGTGTAATGTTTGCTCAGCATGTTTGCTTAGCCTTACAGGAATATATGCAGCTCTAGGGTATCATCTTTTTTTCAGCAATTTTGTATGCCACAGGACCATTTAAAACTGAAAGCCATCTTTAATTGAAAACAGATGTTCTTCTACTGGCCTAGCTAAGAAGTGGCTATGCACAAAGCTAATTATACTTAAAAATATTGGTTATCTTTCAAAAATTAGAATGCATTTATTTTCAGTATTTATTCTGACAATTTTCTGGGAAGCTCTGTAAAACCTTATCTCTTTACTGATTCCCCCCCCCTCCCCCCGCCCAATTCTCAAGTTTTTGGTAATGTGATACAGAGCTTTTCCCCTCTAGATAAAAAGGAACCAATGTGGTCCAGCTTGGTAGTGACCAAACATTACTGCTGTTTGTGAGATGGAAATTTTTGTCTAATTTTAAAAAATTAATCTCAGTTCAGCTCCTACTGGAAAACTGTTCTCAAAAACCTCACTTACTGGCAATCTCAACACTGAATGGATATGGAGAATGAACTACCCTCTCACAGATACCCCAGTTTAGGAAAACATTTCTATTCACGACTGCACTTAAACACATGCTTGACTTGAAGCCAACAGTACTTAGGCACATGCTTCAGTGCTATGCTGAATGGTGATGGACACTGGCATATTCTTAAGTGTTTTCCCTTAATTGATACCCTAGAGAAATAGTCCCCAAAATTCATAGCTGAAGAACAATGGCAGGGGAGTTGGAAACAGTTTTGCTATACATGTTCAGCGGACTATGATACTATTGATCCTGTTCCTTTCACAATTACTCTTCAAGGGCTCCATTGGAACTGTATTTCCATAGAGCTGGAGGCCAGGTCTAGTGCTGGCTTCTAGCAGATCCTTTAAGATCTGTGGATTTGAGTGGCCTAACATGCTGGTGCTTCTTCATTAGCAAAGTAAAACCCTGATCCTCTTTGCACCCTCTCCCCCTCAAAAAAAACCACAAAAAAACAAAACAAAAAAGTGTAGAAAACTCCAAATAGGAACCTCAACAAAATTCCCCATGTGGGTTTTTTCTTTCACAGAGCAAAAATTTGTGGCCCTTCATGTCTGTAAAAGTACATGAGTGGGCTCCTGGACCCTAAGACACTTTGGACAGCCAGTAAGCAAGCTGAGATTTTTAGAGCAGTAGTCGGAGAGGTTGCTAATGAGGAGTGCAGGGGTGAAATAAATGTCAGTTTGGCTTTTTACTGTTTATTTATAGCTTACTTCAAATGCAGGGAATATTTTGAAGAAAATATTTTAAACAAAAAGTCCTTTAATCTATAAATGCTAACTTAACAAGATGGATTCAAAACTTTCTCACATTAATAGCAATATTTTCTACAGATGTTCATGTGTAACTATTGTATGATTTTCACCAGCTACAGAAATAACTTAAGTGAACCTTAAGTAATCAAAAAAAGACCACTTATCAAACGTACCAGAGTGCCTGGAGTCCTGGATTCTGTCAGTATTGTTAATATAGACATTTTTTGTTTGTGTGTGGGTCTGTTGTTTTGGGGTTTTTTTTGTAGAAGTGGGTTTCTGGATCAGCATTATGTTCTAAATCCTACTAGTCTGGATGCAGCAAAATCTATGAGAGTAGAGAAAACTGAGGGATGGACATGAGTGTCAGAATGTATATCCCAACACTTATTTCAGTATTAACAATTACAACACAATCAATTCCCGGTTCCCCTCTTGAATGTGCAAAATGGAATCATGAAGGAGCCCAGAGAACCAGCTAGAATTCTGTGTGATAGGAAATCAATCTAAGTATTTCCAGACTATAATTAAGACTGCGGTCTGTCACGGATTCCATGACTACTGCAGCAGCCAGTGCAGGCTCGGGCAGCCCCTGGGCCAGCAGCAGTTTGGGTGTCGGGGAGGGGACTCAGGGCTGGGTGTTGAGGTGTGGGGCGGTGCTTACCTCAGGGGGGCGGGGGGCCTTCCCGACTCCCACCGGCATGTCACTGCAGCTCCTAGGCAGAGAGGCCAGGGGACTCCATGCACTGCCTGCGCCCACAGGCACCGCTCCTGCAGCTCCCATTGGCTGCAGTTCCCAGCCAATGGGAGCTGTGGAGCCGGTGCTTGTGGGAACAGCACGCAGAGCACCCTTGGCCGCCCTTCCCCCTAGGAGCTGCAGGGACATGCCGATTGGAGCCAGGTAGGGAGCCTGCCAGCCCTGCCAACCCTCCCCTCCCAGCACCAGTGGGGGTCCCGGGTCGCATGCCACGGGCCCATGGCCCGCCCCAGCACGGGTGCCAAGCCACGCGCCACTGCCCACACCGCCCCACACCAGCACCAGTGGGGGTTCCGGGCCGCACACCGCTGCCCATCCCCCTGCCCCCCAGCACCAGCGGGGGTCCCGGGCCACCGCTCCCAGCACCCACGTCACCCCCAGACCGCCCCTCCTCCAGAGGACCCCAAGTTTTAGTTAGGGGTATATAGTAAAAGTCATGGACAGGTCACAGCTATAAATTTTTGTTTACTGCCCATGACCTGTCCATAACTTTTACTAAAAATACCCGTGACTAAAACGTAGCCTTAACTATAATCTATCTCTACTGAAGAATCAAAACTCTCGTGGATGTAAAAAAAAACATTAAGGATATTGTTTGCCTTTTTCCTCTTAGATGGCAAGTTTCCTATGGTAAGCACAGTTTATTTTAATGTTTGCAAAGGAGGCCAAACATTAGTGGACTAGCGAGTGGCAGAAACACATAGAATGATAGAAGAATTTCTTTCAGAATCCCTGGAGATGCAACTGAACTACTGAAGTTTCTGCTTTAGAAAATTCATTTTCTACTTCTAAACACACTGAATATTCTTACTGCAAAAGTATAAAAGTGTCAGGAGTGTGATTTAAGGTTTCTTTAAACTACAGATATTCCTTTTGTTGCTGAACTCATATTATTGTTCTCATTAAGAATAAGGAATACACATTTAATTTTATCTTCAAAATTATTTCTTTTCTTATAACTGCCATTAGGAGGGAGGACTTGGATATTTCCTAACACTTATTCATAGCATTTTGCCAGGTTAATTGTACTCACAAAACTAAGAGTTGAATGATGTGAGTGCAAAACTGTTGCTCCTGCCATAACTAAATGAGATTGTGTTGCCTTCCTTGGCAGAGAGATTTTTAGGATAAATGTAATGAAGTTATGTTCGAAGTGAAGAAGCGTTTGCATAACATTTTATTTCTAGTTAATTTCATTTCAGAACTAGCCATTGTGATAGTTATTCATTGGAATGTTACCACCATTATACTGTCCAGAAGAAATCTCCCAGAAGGTGACATCTGTGACCTTTGGAAATGTAAATACTTATATTCTTGTATAAGTTCTAATAAGAATAGACCCATAAACCCTGTTAAAAAAAAAGTGCTTGGCTCACTGATACTATTCATTATAACCTTTGGATATACTTAGTGGCTATAATTTCTGATATGGCTTTTTTCTTTCTATTAAACATATTTAATTAAGAAAGTTAAGAAGAATGAGTTTCTTGTTAAAATGTTAATCATTTTTTCTAGGTCCTAGTCTTCAGTGCTGCTTTATCAATTTAGCATTCTGGCTAATGATACAATGTCGTCTATGAAGACAAGATGAATATTGCAAAGAATTCTATGTCTAGCATCAGCATTCAATAGCTTAAATTAGTCAATTTCCATGTGGTTCCTATTCCCAATGGAAGACACCATAGTTAAGAACCTAAAAACTAAAGTTTGTAGTCCAACAGACAACTTTTCACTACAGATTCGTGTGTCTATTATGTGCACAGTTTTTGTCAGGAAGATATGTAATAGGCTGTAGTTGTGTAACTGGTGAAGTGTATAAACTGTGAATTGACCTTCCTATTCTAGCTTTAATTTTCAAGACAAATCATAAACTTCAAACTATCATTGAGAGGTGGGGCTAATGTTGGCATTAATTAAAAGTATCTTATCTGCTTTGTTTTTGTTTAAAGGGTACTGCCTTGATATGAGAGTAACTAGCATTTCAGTGTGAGAATTAAACATCTAGTCATGGGTTGCGTTCAGTTCTGGAACACACATTAGCAGAAAAATCTCGACAAATTAGAAATAGTTCAGAGAAAAGCAACAAAAATTAGCATGGGGCTGGAGGATTTGAAATTATTAGGAAAGATTAAAAGAAGTAAAAAGGTACAGTCTTGGCTTTGGTTTAAAGTAATCTACGTATAAGGCAGACCCCGGGAAGGATGGTGAGTTTGTACAAGTGTATACAGGTCTGTCGCATCTTACGCACATTTAACATGCGCGATTTCAGCTTTATGCGGTCGGCAAAAACAAAAACAAAAGAAAAAAATAATAATTTAAATACTGTTCCTGTAGTGCGGGCGATTCCGCCCGCCATTACACTCAATGGAATTTTGACTATACACGGTTTTCGCTTTACGCGCTGACCGCGGAACGTAACCCCAGCATAAGATGAGACAGACCTGTATCTTAAGAACAATGTGGGAACACCATCTGCTTACATCTTGCTAGCAGTAACTGTCCATTGGTTTAGCAAGTGACGCCAGCAGAGAAGCTGGTCCACAAACTTTAGAGTCAGTGGGACCACTCATGTGCTTAAAGCTAAGCATGTGTTAATATGCTTAGCGGAATCAGAGCTTTAAACAGAAAAGATATAGAGGAATTATTTAGACCTTGGGACTATAACAAGAAGTAATAGGAAATATGTCTGAATATCAGGAAAAACTTCCAGATGGGAAGATCTCTTAGGCTCTAGAACAGTTTTCAAGGCCAACTAATGGAAGATCCATTGGGTTGGGACCTTTTTAACTAGACCAGACAAAAAAGTGGAAAATATAAAGTATGGAAAATGTTTGCTCTGATATGATATTTTCCGAGTTCTCACTTCTGTGAATCTATGAAAAAGGCAAAAATAAAACTTGTTACCAACAGCACTTTGTTTCACATGCATGATTTTTTCCACACATTGAGCCCTCACCTTCAGTTCCTTAATTGTTCATTTAATTGCTACTCAAGCTACTATTTAGCCAGGGAGACTTCTCCCATTAAAGGTGATAAGAATTTTATATTTACCTGTATTTCATGTAGTAGGTGATTTTCAGGTTTATGAATATGCATGATATTTGCTTTTAGAAGTTCTTTGAAGACAAAAGGTGTTTCCAGGATTTATTTGAAATTTATCTTTTTTTATTATGCAGTTCATTTGGTTTTCATTTTAATGGTATAGCTTTATTGTAGTTAATTGGTTCCCATGTGTACAACAGCCAAGTATATAGTGAGAGGGCAGTTAATTTTTCCTTCATTTCATGCAATTCCCTATTAATGTAATTGCTTTCACATATTTAAGGGTACTATCTATTCCACAGGATAGAGGGTGAGTTTATTTTATTTTGCAGAAGTTTCACCACACATAAAAAAACAACCCATGGCTTTCTAACTGACTGTGTGGCCTGTAAACAGTATGCTCGTCTAGCTTTGGAGCAGCTCCACTGATATCAATTCCTCTCACATGTTGGTCTACACTTATAAGTGATTTCCTTTTACAAATGAGCATTATGAGAGGTGACATCTGTCTGTTCAGAATGTGTGGGTTTCTGGTGTAACTGTATAGGTCAGTGGTCCCCAACCTTTTTCTTCTGGCGGGCGCCAAAAAAACCCCAAAAAAACCGAGCGCTGCCGGCGGGCGCCAAAAAAACCCCCCAAAAAACCCAAGCGCTGCTGGCGGAGCAAAACAAAAAACAAAAAAAAAAGCCCGAGGGCTACGCGGGGCACCGCGTTGGGGACCCCTGGTATAGGTTAAGACTTGTTTTGCCAATTTGTCTCCTTCAAATTATTGCATCAATCAAAAGAGGAAAAGGACTTAAAAAGGAATAATATAAAATAATATTTTAATGTAATTATTAATATTACTTGTACAAATAACAAGATCTACAGACTAGACTGTTAAAGTCTGTGAGCCAAATTCTCTCCTGGCAAGAAGGCAACGGAAACATACTTGAACAGTTGCTACTAAGAAAGTGTAAGCCGTTGGTGTTCCCACCCTGTTCCTAACACAGCATGCACACAATGACTATTGTCCAAACTCATCATCCTTTTGGGGGCTGGGAGGGGTCTGTCTTGATATTTAAACTTCAAACTCCTGACTCAAAACTATAGTTACAAAGACCTGATACTACACTTTCTACCAGGCTTAAATCGGAGTACCCCCATTTACTTCAAATGGATTACTTGTGATAGTAAGCACTGTGGGTCAATGATCTGCAGATGTAAGTGAGCTCAGCTCCACTGATTTTAATCTTTTTTTCCTTCAATTTACACCAATAGGGAATTTGGCCCTACATGTGACAAGTATTTGACAATTAGGCTTATAAACTTTAGCTCCCAAACTCCCTCCCAAGTGTGATGGGAAGATTTTTCCCTGCAGGGCCTCCTGTCCTTCCCTCTATTTTTTCTTGCCTCAGGCCTTTTTTTCATGCAAAAGTTTCACTTATTTAGTTTAATCGGTTTAGAAACCAATTTAAATGTATCCGTACAACGGGGTTATACTGATGTAATTAAAATTAAAATTATTTAGTTAAACTTTTGTGTGCAGACATGGCCTCAGAGAGATATGTTTTTTAAGTGACTGAGTGGAGTTAATGAAACCTAGTTGGTCTGGCTATCAGTGTGAGTTCACAGAATAATTCTTCACCACTATTCAGGTTCTTGCAGCTTGAAACCTGTTTTCAAAGAGTTCTAGTGTGGTTTCCCTAATCAATGAATCTTGGACTCGTGTTTTTTGTGTGTGTGAGAAAGCTGGCATACATCTGTGTTTTTCCATAGATTCATAGGTTCCAAAGCCAGAAGGGACCATTGCAATCATCCAGTCTGACCTCCTGGATAACACAAGACATAGAACTTCCCCAAAATAATTTCTAGAACAGATCTTTCAGAAAAGCATTCAATTTTGATTTAAAAATTGTCAGTGATGGAAAATCCTCCACAACCCTAGATAAGTTGTTCCAATGGTTAATTACTCTCACTATTAAAAATGTATGCCTTATTTCCAGTTTGAATTTGTCTAGTTTTAACTTCCAGGCATGGTATTGTCTTATACCTTTCTCTGCTAGATTGAAGAGCCCATTATTAAATATTTGTTCCTCATGTAGGTAATTATAGACTATAATCAAGTCACTCCTTAACCTTCTCTTTGTTTAAAGCTAAATCGATTGAGCTCCATGGGTTTATCACTCTAAGGCACGTTTTCTAATCCTTTAATCATTGCTGTGGCTCTTCTCTGAACTGTCTCCAATTTATCAACATCCTTCTGGAATCGCAGACACCAGAACTGGACAAAGTATTCCAGTAACAGTCACACCAGTGCCACATACAGATGTAAAATAACCTCTCTAATCTTAATTAAGATTCCTCTGTTTATGTATCCAAGGATCACATGAGCCCTTTTGGCTACAGTGTCGCACTGGGAGCTCAAGTTCACTGCAAACTTTATCAGTGATGATTTTATGTTTCCTTCCAGGTCATTGATAAAAATGTTAAATAGCATAGGGCTAAGAACTCTCACTCACAGATCCTCTAAAAACGCACCCATTCAAAGATGATTCCCTATTTACAATTATAATTGGAGACCTATCAGTTAGCCAGTTTTTAATCCATTTAATGTGTGCGATGCTAATTTTATATCTTTCTAATATTTTAATCAAAATGTCATGTGATAGCAAGTCAAATCCCTTACAGAAATCTAAGTATATTACATCAACACTACTACCTTTATCCACCAAACTTGTAACCTCATCAAAAAATATTTCAAGTTAATTTCACAGGATCTATTTTCCTTAAAGTTTTGTTGATTGGTGTTAATGCTTTATTAATCAAGTCCCCCAGCAGTCACTCCATTATCTTGCCCAAGATCGATGTCAGACTACAGGCGTATAATGACAGGTCATCCCATTTACCCTTTCAAAATATTGGCACAAATTAGCTTTCTTCCTTCCTTCTGGAATTTCTCCGATGTTCCAAGACTTATTGAAAATCAACATTAACTGTCCAGTGAACTCCTTAGCCGGCTCTTTAAAACGTATGGATGCAAGTAATCTGGAACCGCTGATTTAAAAATATCTAACTTTAGTAGCCGATGTCTGACATTCTTTTGAGATACTAGTGGAATGGAAAGAGTGTCATCATCATATATCATCATGACATATGATGTCACTTGTTTTTTCTCCAAATACAAAACAGAAATATTTATTCAACACTTCAGCCTTTTCTACATTATTGTTGATAATTCAACCACTTCAATCTATTAATGGACCAATACCATTGTTAGGATTATTTCTGTTCTTAATATACTTTTAAAGAATTCCTTTTTAAAATAAGCTTTGTTGAAGTGCACATTACTTGGCTAGCATGGGTCTGAGACAAATCATCCTTATCCATGGCGCTATAGGAAACCATATCAGTACTCTGATAGCAAAAAATATGTTTACATGTAGTTGTAACCAGTATGGTTCCAATTTCAGCAGGGACAGATCAAAATGAAAAGGAAGAGTTTCTAAAGCTCAGATGCTGAAGAATGAAATGGACACTGGATGGGTGAGAATTAGATAAGAATTTCAGAATGCATATGTCTTAAAAGGCCATCTTCTATGCCTGACTTAAATCCATCCAACTTCCTTCTCTGTGAAACAAGATTGGAAAAACTGCAGGATCCCAATATCTGAAAGTGAGAATGTACCTTTGCCACTTTCAGCTAATGGCTTACTGGTGATCAATGAAAATACGCTCTGAGTACCTTTCCCAGACCTGAAGAAGAGTTCTGTGTAAGCTTGAAAGCTTGTCTGTTTCACCAACAGAAGCTGGTCTAATAAAAGATATTACCTCACCCACCTTGTCTCTCTAGTATCCTGGGACCATCATGGCTACAACAACACTGGGAACAATTTGTTACAAAACAATTACAGCTTTCAGGTCTGCTCTGTAATAAGAAACTCTTGTACTGGAAACTTGATATTATAAAAACAAAGCAAAAAAACACCCAGCGCTCCAGAATTTCAAGGACAGGTCTGTCTCATCTTACGCTGGGGTTACATTCCGCGGTCAGCGCGTAAAGCGAAAACCGCGTATAGTCAAAATTACATTGAGTGTAATGGCGGGCGGAATCGCCCGCACTACAGAAACAGTATTTAAATTGTTATTTTTCTCTTTTTTATTGCTTTTTTCTTGTTTTTGCCGACCGCATAAAGCTGAAATCGCACATGTTAAATGCGCCTAAGATGCGACAGACCTGTACTATTGTATTTTTTAAACATTTTTAAGTAACACACATTTGAAGTACAGGTCTGTTGCATCTTAGGCGCATTTAACATGCGCGATTTCAGCTTTATGCGGTCGGCAAAAACAAAAACAAAAGAAAAAAATAATTTAAATACTGTTTCTGTAGTGCGGGCGATTCCGCCCGCCATTACACTCAATGTAATTTTGACTATACACGATTTTCGCTTTAGGCGCTGACTGTGGAACGTAACCCCAGCGTAAGATGAGACAGACCTGTAATGTGGGGGTCCTGATACTACTAAACCTTACACTGGTGAGTTCCAGTAGTCCTTACATTAATAGTTCCACTGACTTTAATGAGACTTTAACAAATAAGGACTGTTTGTGTAAGAGTTTGAAGGATAAGGCCCTTACTTTTAATATACTGCTATAGTGCATAAAGTACTGTATTACAATGTTTGATGCTCATTGTCCTATTTGGTGATTTCTTTCATTGACATACAGATATCATTATTTTGTGTACATTCTCATACCTTTCACATTTCACTGCATAATACAACAATTAGATTAATTCCTTGCTTAGTGCCAGCATGATGTCTAATTTTATAAGTTAACACTCTATCTGGCACTTCTTTGGCCGTGGATTTTTAAATAATAGCTCTGTGGCTACCTATCGAAATATGGGAAAGACATCACACAAATGATCTGTTTACCATTTTCATATGTCCTTTGCACTGAGTCATCCATAGTAACTCAGGTACAACATTTAAAGACTGAAATTTTAGATATATTTTATTATTCAAAAATAAATAAATATATAGTGTATTGGGCTAGAGTTAGCTCACATTAGTATTTTTGCTTATTACATGACTTCAGTTTCAATGTTGATGTAATTTTTTTTCTGAAATCTGATTTAAAGTGTACGACAAAAGCATTCCAATCTAAAATATATTAAGGCAAAATTGGAAAAGTGAACAAAAAATCTATTAATTAGGCAGTTCAATTATTTAAAATACAATTTCTTCAATTGAAACTGAGCCTGGAAACATTTAAAAGTGATAAATTCACTGTGCAATGACAACTGAGTATAAATAAGCTCAGATAGATGATCACCATTAAGATATTATACAGAAACAAATGGCACATTTATATAGCACATTTCCCTCATAGGTCCCAAAATACTCAACAAATTTTACAAAGAGATTATATACAATATATACAAGGAACCCTTCACCCCTTAATGACATACTGCCACTTCATAGTAGAAGGCAGCAGCATTTAAATAATGCCCAACACCACTACAAAAATGCCTTACATAAGTAAAACTAAGTTAGGTAAATACCCCTGATGCCACAACGAAACAGACGGAGAAAGAAAAGTGCTACATGCTGAGCTAGTTCTCACAGGCTATACAGGGCCAGGCTAGCTCAGAATTGGAAAATGTATCTGTGCTTACCTGAAAATTTCGTTTATTCGAATATTAAGGTCCACGTATCTGTTAACAATGCTACTTCACCTTGTTTACAGCTTGGAGGCAGAACCAGACCTATCACTCACTGGCAGCAGGGGAATGCCCCACCCTCTTAAGTTCCCTCTATAAGAATGGCAATACTGGGTTAGACCAAAGGTCCATCTTGCCCAGTATCCTGTCTTTCAACAGTGGCCAATTCCAGGTGCCCCAGAGGGAATGAACAGAACAGGTAATCATCAAGTGATCCATCCAGTCGCCCATTCCCAGCTTCTGGGAAACAGAGGCTAGGGACACCATCCCTGCCCATCCTGGCTAATAGCCATTGATGGACCTATCCTCCATGAATTTATCTAGTTCTTTTTTGAACCCTGTTATACTTTTGGCCTTCACAACATCCCCTGGCAAAGAGTTCAACAGGTTGACTGTGCGTTGTGTGAAGAAATACTTCCTTTTGTTTGTTTTAAACCTGCTGCCTATTAATTTAATTGGGTGACTCCTAGTTCTTGTGTTATGAGAAGGAGTAAATAACACTTCCTTATTTACTTTCTCCACACTAGTCATGATTTTATAGACCTCTATCATATTCCCCCTTAGTTGTCTCTTTTCCAAGATGAAAAGTCCCAGTTTTATTAATTTCTCCTCCTACGGAAGCCGTTCCATACCCCTAATCATTTTTGTTGCCCTTTTCTGTACCTTTTCCAATTCCAATATAATTTTTTTTGAGATGGGGCGACCACATATGCCCACAGTATTCAAGATGTGGGCATACCACATCTTCCAGTTCCTCCAGTTGAAGGAATCAGTCAGGATAATTCCATTCTACTTTCCTAAATTACAGATTATGTTAGCTATATTTTGAAGAAAAAAAGAACAATTTATTCTACAGCAGAGCATGGGAATTTCCCCCAGTGAAGTAAACCTGACTCTTTCTAT